>NIXA01000009.1:600000-803785 GCA_002242795.1 Byssochlamys sp. BYSS01
TATCCCTACGCTGTACACGAGCGAATATCGATCACGGTGGCCCTATGCATTTCCTGCCTCGCGCCTGCAGTTATAATCGTCGTCTATACGCTGTTCGTCGATGGCTTGTTTTCTCACCACAAGCCTCGGGATCCGGCGTCGGGGAAGAAGAAGGTGACAGGTCCCTACCGATTTAAGGATCGGTTATGGGAGCTAAACTGCGGAATACTGGGTCTGCTGCTGTCTCAGGGACTTGCCTTTGTCATTACACAAGTTTTGAAGAATGCCTGCGGGAAGCCGAGGCCAGATCTGATTGATCGCTGCCAGCCCAGACCTGGAAGTGAAGATCTCCTGCCTTTCGGCCTGTCGAACTCTTCGATATGCACCGGGAATCCTCGCATTATTAAAGATGGTTTCCGTTCCTGGCCTTCCGGTATGATTTGAGTTCCATGCCTCGCTAGTCCTTACAGTAATTTTTCTGTTACAAGACGAAGAGCTTTTGGCAAAATATGTTGACTTTCTCAATTTCCAGGCCACAGTAGCTGTAAGGAAGCAGACTTTCGTTGATTTCGAGTTACGCCTCTTAACTGACTGCTTCTCGCTTAGCGTCTTTCGCTGGTCTACTATACATTTCTCTATGGCTCTGCGGTAAGCTGCATGTCATGGATAATCGCGGGGAGGTCTGGAAGACCGTACTCGTTATGATCCCCATTCTCAGCGCGACGCTTATCGCAGTGACCCGGATCATGGATGCAAGGCACCACCCCTTCGATGTGATTACGGGTTCCCTGCTAGGGGTCGCCTGTGCCTATGTTTCATACCGGCAGTACTTCCCTCCGGTTACAGAAGCCTGGAAGAAGGGGCGTGCATATCCCATCCGAACTTGGGCTTCAGAGCCCAGGGTTCCGGTGGGCGCTTACGATGGAAGCACCGCCCTGCTGAGGAGTAGTTCAGGGGAAGAACGATTTGAACCGGCCAGAGCTGCCGCCGATGCTCCTACTAGTGCTGGGAGTGCTCGGGGCCAACCGCCATACCGTCTTCCATCAAGTAACCCTTTTGCCTCGACCCTTGATGACGAGAGGGCTTGGTCGTCCTCTAGCGAAGATGTCGTGGATACTTATGAGATGCAGGGTGGCTATACCCGGACTCGGAATCCTGGTTTCGCGAATAGCCCGGTTCGCGGTTATGATTCTAACACTTCGTATCCGTCTCAGACTCAAGGGATCGATTCTGGCACCATCCATGCCGGCGTTCTGCATGCGCCGCCGGATGTGATTGTGAGCGAGGCCGACCGAAATCGGTCGCCAACTCGAGAGGTGTGAAATGAGATGAAATCCACTAGTACATTACGCATCGGGGTTCGGAAGGGAACATCTTCACGGGCATCACTTTTTTGGATTATATGTCTTGATTTGTCTGGCTTTTGGTATACCAGTGGACCGTTGCAGTTCAAGCAAAATGATACAATTGCGTGCATATACTATACAGCGTTCTTGGCTACCACCTGGCACGCAGCGATATTACCGTTGATATGAATGGACTGACTATCAGCTCTTTTTAGAAGTTTTCGTCTGTATTTTAATTAAGGTATTTCTTTTCTTTTCTTGTTCTTCTGCTGCGGTAGCATCCCGAGTATTGCATATGAAGTGTGGTGATGGGTGTCATATTCCGTGTTATCGTCGGGTTGCCCCAGCCACCCCGCCAGGGAACTCCCAGCCCCCTCAACCTGATAGGTACAAAGCCAATGACTACGACATGCCTTGGAATTGCGTTGCATCCCTGTCTTCTATTTCCTTGCTTGATTTGCTTCACTTCCGTGCTTCTCTCTGTTACTCATTTTCTACTTCTGTGCATTCCATCCTTGTACGAACAACCGTTCGCCGAGCTCCCCGCTTTCCGCGGTCGAGGACTGTCGCATTTGAATACCACCTGGCCTGCTCGATATGAAGTTATAGTTCTTCCGCGCTGTCGCATTCGCATCTCCAAAGATTATACACTGCAAAGAACTAGGGTACAGCTCAGCGCTGTCTGGTTTGGATTTGCATCGCATCGCAGCGCACAGAGTCGCATCGACTACGTCACTGTAAATTGACACCGAAATACATTTATTTTCTCGTCATCGCAAATCGCCAAGATGATCGGGAGTGTCTTCTTCATTTTCGCGCGGCTCACCCAGATCGTGTTCCTGATCCCCATCATTGGGATGATGGTAAGTCAACAACAACGCCATACAGGAAAACTTAAAACCATAACGACCCATGGAACCAAGCACTAACCTTAATCGCATACAACAGGCCTTCTTTGTTGACGGCTTCCTCGACGCCAATACCATCACTCCGGCCTACATACTAGTGATGTTTATCGTCAGCGTAATCGCCGTCTTCTGGTGCCTGGACACCACGATCCGCTACAACACTGCCCGCAACTCGGCCATGTTCGTCTGCTTCCTGGACCTCTGCTTCTTCGGTGCCTTCATCGCAGCCGTCTACCAGCTACGTTTCATCGCGAATGACAACTGCTCACATTGGGACCCCACGAACGACTCCGAATCGCTATACGTATCTCTGGGCCCGTTCGGGAGACTGGGTTACGAGACGAACAACCATCTAGCGCTCCATATCAACAAGACCTGTGCGATGCTGAAGACCTGCTTCGCGCTAGGGATTATGGAGACAGTTTTCTTCTTCTGGACCGCGATTCTGGCATATTTCATTTATGAGCCGAGGAAACTAGTCAGGGAGACCGTCGAGGTCAGAAAGAGGAGAAGTGGAAGTGGAAGCCGGAATCGTCATCACCGACACCGGTCGACTTCGGGCGGCCACAGGAGGAGTCATAGCGAGAGACGCACGTACGACGTCTAGTGGGCCGAAGGATCTTCCGTTATCTTTCCCTCTCACTTTGTTTGGTTTTCGGAATGGTTGTTTCTGTCTTCTTTTTTTTACGATGATCTTACGAAGCACGACTTATGGAGCTAGGGTTTTCATGGGAGTATGAGGAAACTGGATGGACAAAACAGAGGAAGACTATTTGAGGAGCATGGAAGATGCATTATATTTATGAATAGTTTTTCTGTGAAGCATGCAAATTTCCTTACTTTTCATACTTTTCTTTTCTTTTTTTTTTTTTGGCCTATAGTACCTTAAACTGCACCCATCCTCCCATCATTTCACCTAAGTTTCAGATGTACTCGAAACCAGAGCAAAAGAAATCATGGACGCAGTTGACTTGACCTGCAAAAGATTGATGGCGTCCCGTCGGGCCTTCATGCATGTGCGAGGATCGATTCAACGCTCATTCTGTTACGACAACTTGCGCTGGGCGAGCAGAACGTGTCGACCCCGTTCGAGAGTGGGGGTCTTGTTTGACGATAAGAATATGAGTGCGTGGCTGTAATATCTTCCCCGCGTGTTACCACCAGCTGTGTATGGCCTATCCATATCTCCACAACCCGCGGAACCTGCCGACGGCGCCAAACGACCTGATAAGAGACCCGCGCAGTGACATTTCACACTCTTGATCAAGCACAAGTGCTGAGCTAAGTAGTTCAGCATGGAGCAAGAGATATTTAAAGTATGTGAAGATGCATGTTGGCTTTTGTTCATTGACAGCTGTCAATTACTGACCCATCCCTAGCTCAAATCGCTTCCCTGTGACATTCCCCGTCAGATGGAAGATCGTAACCACTTGCCTCTCCTATCGGTGAGCTCCGACTCCCATGCCCTCCGTTGGGAACGCTCCACAACAAAAGAATAGAGTCTTCTAACTGCCATTTGCCTACCCCAGTGTCTTGTCGATCCGTTATGAACTTCCCCTGTGCCCGAGGTGGACCTGTCAGTCAATTATCGAGAGAACTGCGCTGGCCCGGCATCTTTGCCACCTAACTCATGAGTCTGGCGCTCCGGCCCGATTTGGCATCTTGAGGAACTGCAGGGCCGGGAATCCGAATGCAGTCAGCTCGCTTGGTCAATGATGGAAAGGAATACTGGTGACGTGTCTCCCGACGTCGAGTACTGCAGGGGGTACTCGGAAGACCTAGACGTCATTCGAGAACGCGAATATCCCTTCCTCAAAGGTGTGTACCTACCCTATACTAGTTGTGCTGTTCATGCGACATTCCTGCTAACAGCCTCTTTAATTCCTTGAAGGCGCAACATATCTGGACCATGCCGGAACCACCCTCTACGCCAAGTCGTTGATTGATACGTTCTCGAAAGATCTCACTTCGAACCTGTTTGGGAATCCGCACTCCTTGTCTGGTTCTTCACAGCTGTCTACTCGCCGTATCGACGATATACGCCTGCAGGCGCTGCGCTTTTTCAACGCCGATCCTGAGGTGTTTGACCTTGTTTTTGTCGCGAACGCTACAGCTGCCATCAAGTTAGTTTCGGATGCACTACGGGATTTGGACCCTGACAGCTTCTGGTACGGGTACCACGTTGATGCTCATACCAGCCTTGTTGGTGTCCGTGAACTCTCAAGTGCGGGTAGTCGGTGCTTCCTGAGTGATGATGAGGTGGACGAGTGGATCTCAGGACTAAGCACGATCGACGGCGATTCTCCGCGCAGAACTATTCCGAGATTGTTTGCATTCCCGGCCCAGTCGAACATGAATGGAAGACGACTACCTCTACGATGGTGTCAGCAAGTACGCAGGAGCGCTGGGAGTTCTGCAAAGCCAGTTTTCACCCTACTCGATGCTGCGAGTCTAGTTTCGACTTCCCCTCTCGACTTGGGTGATGAGTCAGCCGCGCCTGATTTCACGGCTCTCAGTTTCTATAAGATATTTGGATTTCCCGATCTTGGTGCTTTGATTGTTCGGAAAAGTGCTGCTCATGTTTTTGACAGGCGAAGGTTCTTCGGCGGTGGCACGGTAGGCATGGTAACGACCCTTGGAACGCAGTGGCATGCGAAGAAGGAAAAGTCAATTCATGATCGAGTAGAGGATGGGACCCTTCCGTTCCATAATATCATTGCTCTCGACTCTGCGTTTAAGACTCATGAGCGGTTGTATGGATCAATGGCCAACATATCTTCCCACACACGGTTTCTTGCGAAGCGACTTTATGATCGCCTATTGTCTCTAAAGCATTGCAATGGTGCGGATGTCTGTCAAATCTACAAGTCTTCGTCCTCGGACTACGCAGACCCGTCCAGTCAGGGACCGATAATCGCATTCAATCTTCGAAACAGTCACGGCGAGTGGGTTGGCAAATCCGAGGTTGAGAAATTGGCGACCGTGAGGAACATAGAACTCCGCTCTGGAACTCTTTGCAATCCAGGTGGCACAGCGATCAGTTTGGGGTGGACCGGGGTCGATCAACGCCTTAACTATGCCTCCGGTCTACGTTGCGGAGATGATCACGACATCATAGACGGGCGGCCTACCGGTATTTTGAGAGTCAGTTTAGGGGCGATGACGAATATGGCCGATGTTGATACGTTTGTCGAGTTT
The DNA here is from genome assembly GCA_002242795.1 of Byssochlamys sp. BYSS01. Classification (NCBI taxonomy): domain Eukaryota; kingdom Fungi; phylum Ascomycota; class Eurotiomycetes; order Eurotiales; family Thermoascaceae; genus Paecilomyces; species Byssochlamys sp. BYSS01. Next base: position 605,432 of record NIXA01000009.1, read on the forward strand.
GTCGAGGAATTCTACGTCAAAGAATCCGTTGAGAAGGATGCACTGATGGAGTCCCTGGTGCCAGTTCCAAGTCACCCGTCCAGATTCTACGTAGAGAGCCTCTGCGTTTATCCGATCAAAAGTTGTGCTGCTTTCAGAGTCCCGGATGGCAAGTCCTGGGAAATCAAGAGGGAAGGCCTGGCATGGGACCGAGAGTGGTGTCTCATCCATCAAGGCACAGGTGCAGCCCTCAACCAAAAGCGATATCCCTTGATGACTCTCATACGTCCGTTCATTGATCTAGAGCGGGGTGTACTGCGAGTTACCTGCGGAGCCACGGCCGCCTCAGAGCAGAGAAACCTTGAAATCTCGCTCTTCCGAGATGATTGTGATGTGACGCCGGCCGCTCTATGTCAGAATTCCGCAAAAAAGTCCTCCACTGTCTGCGGAGATCAGGTAGTCGTATCCGCCTACTCATCTCCTGTTATCTCTTCCTTCTTCTCCGACTTTCTGGGCGTCCCGTGCACCCTTGCCCGGTTCCCTCCTCAGACTTCGACTCGATACTCCAGACCCCGCCGTGTTCCTGGCAGGCCAACGCAGTCGATTCCGGGTTCTTTCCCACGGGGCCCTCCCTTTGAAGCAGCGGGGAAGAGCCCTATCCTTTTATCCAATGAAAGTCCAATTCTCGTTATTTCCCGCTCGTCAGTTAATCGACTGAACGAAACCATTAAAGCTAACTCGAAAAACGCTGTTGCGGCCGATGTTTTCCGAGCCAACATTATCGTTGCAGAGCATATTGTGCAGCGGGGCGATCTGGAGCAACCTTTCATCGAGGATAAGTGGGCATCTCTCAAAATTGGCGCTCAGCAGCTATGCTTCGACATTCTAGGCTCCTGCGAGAGATGTCAGATGGTCTGCATCGATCAATATTCAGGAATACGTCGCGATGAGCCGTTCTCAACTTTGGCTAAGACTAGGAGAGTTGATGGAAAGGTCCTGTTTGGGAGGCACGCCTCTCTTTCTTTACAGGAGTCGGGAGAGAACGGCTATCACGAGGCATTGCTCTCTGAAGGGCGGACCCTCACGGTTGGAGATGTCGTTGTGCCTTCGTATGATTAAGCAGGATAGTGGGCATGTTTCAGTGCTCGCTAGTATATTCCCAGTCTTCTTTTCTATTCTTTTCTGGCAAGTAATTGGCGTTCCCATTTCATTTCGCGTACATTGGGATTCTGAACGAATGCATATGGGTGTATAGGTGGGCATATGCGGTGGTCTGTAATTAGAATTCAAAATATTTGGCCTTTCGGCGTTTATTTTCATCGTTTCTTGTTACATTGTTGAGCACCTGCTTGAACCATTCGATGCGGGCCAAATGCGAGAAAAGCATCCGGTTATATTTATACATGTAGGAAAAAAAAAGGAAATGAAATCCATCCTAAACCCCGTTAAATGTGTCATTTAAACTGCCGCCACTGTATGTTGCAGTGGAGAACCCATAAATGAGAGATCCGAAACAAAAGTGATTGACTGAACAGAATATAATTGATCTGTCAACACAGGGTTTACCTCTTGGGCCATTGCTTCCATCCACGACCGTGTCCTCTCTGCAATCATCATAGTTAGCCACATATTCAAACCATGCATAAATCTAGTAAAAGAAAGGGAGCGTGGCCATGAGTGAAGGAACAACACGGGGCAACTCACCTGCTTCCACAACCGGATCATCTCTGGCATCTCCAACATTGCCTTCTTCCTCTCCTCCAGTCGTGCCTCCATCGTCCTCTCCCACTTGTGTCCCTTGACCTTTTGCCCAATTCCAGTACCCTTTATCTGCAATCCTCTCTCAGCGCGACGTAGCTCCTTGTACTCGGTTGACTTCCGGCCAGGCGGTAGCAGTGGCTCAACGCTATACTTGACAGCCAATTTGACCAGATCCGCTTGCTGCCTTAATCCGAGTCGCGGGCCGTACCATTTTCCGCTGCGGAAGTTCTTGCGAGGTAGGAAAGGGTTAGGAAATTCTGGATGGGAGTAGAGGAAGGCTTTCGAGGGTGAGTATTCCGTTGCGTCAGGCCGCGGATGACCCTTCGCCTGTCGGTCGGGAGTGTAGGGCGATGGGAGAGGTTGTATATGGTTCTCCAGTGGTGTTGATGATGTCAGTGCCTGTTCTTCTGTGTTGCCTGATCCATCTGCATTTGGAGGAGTCGGTTTTGGTGCGACGAGCGACGAGTAGAGCTGCGGAGGATAACGGGCGAAGAAGTTACGCAACCGGAGAGGGAGCTGGTTCACTTGAGGTGGAGTCATTTTTGGCGGAGGTTACAGTTAAACAACATATATATGTTGTGAACTGTGTTGGCCGATTCAATGGGATGAGAGCGGGAAATTGAATCGGCTTTTCTCTGGCGCTCTTCGTTGTATCGACAATTGGAAGCAGAGGAATTTCAAACGTTCGCAGCTTCGAGCCGCGCTAATCCACTTCGGGAAAAGTGGCTGGTAGGGTCGCCTTGAAACGCAACCCATCTTCCGCAGCGCTTCTGCTCATCCTCTTTCCCCCCTCATCGCTAGACGGTCGCTTCGCTTTAGCTTGTTTAAATAACTCGTCTTACCGATATTGAGAACATCCTGCCATCATGGCGGACTATGCCTATGGAGGCTCCGAGGAGGAGAATGCCGAGTTAAGGAAGATAGAAACTGAGCTGGTATGTTCCGGCTCCCTCTGCACATTTTGCTACGGAAGCTTTCTCTCTTTTCTATTCCTACTGACATGCCTTGAACTGTTCAATAGGCCGATGATCCTGATAACTTTGAATGTTGGGAGAGACTGGTTCGTGCCGCCGAAGGACTCGAAGGTGGAATCAACCGCAACTCCAACCCCCAGGCCATTACGACTGTGAGGAACGTGTACGACCGCTTTCTGGCCAAATTTCCGCTGCTCTTTGGATACTGGAAGAAGTATGCCGACATGGAATTCTCGATCACAGGCACTGAAGCTGCAGATATGGTACGTTTTGCCTGCTCTGTTCTTTTCTTTTCCTCTCTGTCTCCCGCCACCCCCTTCCTTCCCCGCTCCTCTTTGCAACTTTGGACTCGCAGTTGACATATCACGCCTGTCTAGGTCTACGAGCGTGGGGTTGCGAGTATTTCTCCTTCGGTCGACCTTTGGACAAATTACTGCACATTCAAGGTCGAGACATCTCACGACCCCGAAATAATCCGAGAGTAAGTAGATTGGAGACTGGCTTTTTCCTTCCCCCTGTAACCGTGACCAAATGCAGCGCGGACGCTTCTGTGGTGCCGGACATGCAAGACGCGAAAGGAGGTCTTCGACAAGAGTTCTCTCGATGATGGGTGAGATCGATCGCCTACCATCCTGATTCACTGGAGTTTACTTCTCACCCATGGCTTCAGGCTGTTTCCCTTTTATTTCCCTTGGATGAAAGAGAAGATGCATCACCCATACACGGACACCACACCACCAATGCCCTTCTTCGGAGAATCCTTGTATTCTGCGCGCGATACATGAAAGTTTTAACACAGTCGTTGAGTCGTTTGGGACTACCCGCATTGAAAGAGTTAATTCCTCATGTTTGCCATCCTTGTCGTTCCTGTTCCCCTATCCCTTTCCCCCTTGTCTTGCATTCTTCCCTGACTGGCGAATCTGTTGGTTGTGCTAATACCCTTTTCCCGTACAGGCTTTTCGAACGCGGAGCGAGTAGCGTAGGGCTGGATTTCTTGTCTCACCCGTTCTGGGATAAGTACATCGAATTCGAAGAACATTCGGAAGCATTCGACAGGATATTTACTATTCTGGGTCGTCTTATCCATATCCCAATGCACCAATATGCTCGATACTTCGAACGATACCGTCAACTTGCGCAGTCTCGTCCTGTGGCTGAATTGGTTCCCCCGGATGTCTTAAACCAATTCCGCGCCGAGCTGGATGCGGCCTCGTCTCATCTACCACCGGGTGCGAAGGCCGAAGCAGAGATTGAAAGGGACCTACGGTTACGCATTGATAGTTATCATTTGGAACTTTTCACCAAGACCCAGGCGGAAACGACAAAACGATGGACGTACGAGTCCGAGATTAAGCGCCCCTATTTCCACATCACGGAGTTGGACGAAGGCCAGCTGGTCAACTGGCGGAAGTATCTCGACTTCGAGGAAGCTGAAGGCTCGTACTCGAGAATCCAGTTTTTGTATGAACGGTGCCTCGTGACTTGTGCTCATTACGATGAGTTTTGGTTACGGTATGTGAGATGGATGGAAGCCCAGCCTGGCAAGGAAGAAGAAGTGCGGAACACTTATCAACGCGCAAGCTGCCTATACGTGCCGATTGCGAACCCCGAAATCCGCCTCTACTATGCGTACTTCGAGGAGATGTCGAACCGAGTGGACGTCGCGAAGGATATTCATAGCGCCATCCTTCTTAATCTGCCCAATGACGTCAGCACGATTGTGTCCTTGGCAAATCTGTCACGCCGTCATGGTGGCCTGGAGGCTGCTATTGAAGTTTACAAGACCCAGCTTGACTCCCCTCAGTGTGCTTTGGCCACCAAGGCAGCGCTTGTCGCCGAATGGGCCCGCCTTCTTTGGAAGATTAAGGGCGCACCGGAGGATGCGCGACAGGTCTTCCAAAAGAACCAGCAATATTACCTTGACAGTATTCCTTTCTGGACCAGTTATCTTACGTTCGAGCTAGAGCAGCCGACAAGTGCTACAACTGAAAATGTCCAATATGGCCGCATCAAACAGGTTGTCGATGGCATCCGATCTAAGAGCACACTTTCCCTAGATATGGTCAAAGAGCTGGTAAAGACATACATGGTTTATCTTCTCGAGAGAGGCACCAAGGATGCCGCCAAGGAATACATGACTCTGGATCGCGAGATTCACGGCCCTGCATCCGTGGCAGCTCCCAAGACAGGAGAAGCCGGCAAGAGCATTCAAAACGAGGTCGGGACTTCACCTGCTGTGGATCCTGTGGCAGCGGCCACTGCCACAGCTCCTGCTCCTGCTACTGCTCCGCAGCCCAATCCCTACGCTTATTATCAACAAGCTGCGGCCAACGGTAGTGCAAACATTTGAATGACACTCGAAAAGCCTGAATCCTAAAAGTGACTGACTGGTTTTCTCTTACTACTCTCCCATCATTTATGAACACGCGACCCTTTTCTTGTTAGCCTCGCAGGAGGTATTGCCATCTGTCAAAATATCTTCTTGGTGGTATTCTATTTCTGTTTTATGGACTGTTTATTCCATTAGCAATTCCGGCGTGTTTTCAGGAAGATGAGCGGTCGAGTAATCAAACCGGGAACTCTTTCCAAGACCTCCCGTGTAAACTGATTCTATGAGACCTTTAGAGAATTGGACACGGCTTGTACTCTACAGCGCTGTTAGGTAGTCAGATATCTATTGCTAATAATAAGTGCTATCTCCATTAACCTTACGGCTTCCATGAAGGGTTTGGAACAGTGACCCCGAGCACGTGACCGCGCCACTGGTCTGTTCTGCCGACCGCATAAATTTGGTATGATCTCTCTAATTCGGATAAATCGTCTACCAACGTCCAACGTCGTTGTGGCCGACCCAGCAATCCATGATGGACGGGATCATCACAAACGGTGCAAGAGAATTTTTTCCTCATGCTCCCCCTCAGGAGCCGGCTCAACGGCCACCTACTCCACCACATCCTCCTGAAGACTCCGCAGCTCCTCCGCCCCCTCCAGATGCGTTCGCGCCTCCGCCACCACCAGAGGATGTTCCTCCTCCTCCACCGCCGGAGGTGAAGAAGAGGAAAGTTGGATGGGGCGCAAAACGTCCAGCTTCGACGCCGCTAAGTGTGGAGGAGCTTTTGCGGAAAAAGAAGGAAGCTGATGCGGCTTCTGCGAAGGTGTGCATAACATGATTTTCTCTCCTCCACAGTTCCGCTCCTGTACCTTTGAATTTTGCTTAGTCCTGTAACTTTGATAGATTCTCTTTTTCAAGTTCCTTATTTGGTTCAACTGAAGGGCTTTGCTAATACTTGCTTCTTTTTTTTATCTAGCCGAAATTCTTGTCCAAAGCGGACCGAGAGAGGCTTGCGTTGGAAAAGCGCGTCAAGGAGGTTGAATCGGACAGACGAGGAAAAGAAAATGGCGCTACTACGAATGGCTCTGAGAGGAATGGGACGCGCTCGCCATCGGTCAGATCGGACGGACTTAATGGCGGCTCGAGGGCGATTCCTACAGGGCCTCGAGCAATGAAGAACGGCGGAGATATCCCTACTGGGCCGGCAGCTATGAGGAACGGACAACCTAATAAAAACTACGATATGAACCCTCCACCTCCGCCGAAGGCTATGTCGTTTGGCCTCAAAGACTCAAGAGGTGGCAAGCGGTTCGCGGAGGAGGACGAGGCGGTGGCTCAGGCTGCGTTGATCAAACAGAGGTATATGGGCGCAGACCAGACATCAAATTTTTCTGCGAAGAAGAAACGAAGACGAGCAACAGACCGGAAGTTCAATTTCGAATGGAGTGCCGAGGAAGACACCAGTGGAGATTACAACCCTCTTTACCAGCATCGGCACGAGGCGAATTTCTTCGGCCGTGGTCGTCTAGCAGGCTTCGGAGATGATGTTGCCGATGATGCGACAAAAAGATATGCCCGGGCTCTGGAAGATCGAGATCAGGAGGCGGGGTCGATTCGAGCTAGAGAGATTATGGAGATGGAGAGAAGACGGAGAGAAGAAAGCGCGCGCAATCAACTCGACAAACACTGGAGCGAGAAGAAACTGGAACACATGCGGGAGAGAGACTGGCGTATCTTCAAGGAAGATTTCAACATAAGCACCAAGGGTGGAAGTGTACCGAATCCCATGCGGTCGTGGGAAGAATCCGGTCTTCCCAGACGGCTTCTCGAACTCGTTTCCGGAGTCGGCTATAAAGAGCCTACGCCCATTCAACGAGCTGCGATTCCGATTGCCCTGCAGTCGCGTGATCTTATCGGTGTTGCTGTTACGGGCTCAGGAAAAACGGCAGCGTTTCTGTTGCCTCTCCTTGTCTACATTGCGGAGCTTCCTCGAATTGATGAGTTTGAATGGCGAAAGAATGACGGTCCTTACTCGATTGTGCTGGCCCCAACTCGTGAATTGGCGCAACAGATCGAGATTGAAGCCAAGAAATTTACAGAACCTCTTGGGTTTACTGTGGTCAGTATTGTCGGTGGTCATTCCTTCGAGGAACAAGCGTATAGTTTACGAAATGGCGCAGAAATCATCATTGCCACACCCGGTCGTCTAGTGGACTGCATCGAGCGTCGGCTCCTTGTGCTCAGTCAATGCTGTTATGTCATCATGGATGAAGCAGACCGTATGATTGACCTGGGTTTTGAAGATCCCGTAAACAAGATCCTTGATGCTCTTCCCGTTTCTAATGAGAAACCTGATACCGAAGAGGCCGAAGACTCACGTGCCATGTCTCAGCACCTCGGGGGCAAAGACCGTTATCGGCAGACGATGATGTACACAGCAACGATGCCTGCGGCTGTCGAAAGGATTGCCCGGAAATACCTGCGTCGTCCGGCGATCATTACAATCGGCAGCGCCGGCGAAGCTGTCGATACAGTCGAACAGCGTGTTGAGTTCGTTGCCGGTGAAGACAAGCGCAAGAAGCGCCTCGCAGATATCCTGACTTCGAATGAATTCAGGCCGCCCATTATTGTCTTCGTCAATATTAAGCGGAATTGCGATGCCATTGCGAGAGATATCAAACACATGGGCTTTACATCGGTTACTCTTCATGGAAGCAAGACACAGGAGCAGCGAGAGGCCGCCCTTGCTTCTGTGCGGAATGGCTCGACAGATGTACTCGTGGCGACGGACCTGGCCGGCCGAGGTATCGATGTTCCCGATGTTAGTCTCGTGCTTAATTTCAACATGGCCACGTCTATTGAAAGCTACACTCATCGGATTGGTCGAACCGGTCGTGCCGGCAAGAGTGGTGTTTCTATTACATTTCTGGGCAATGAGGATACGGATGTTATGTATGTCTCCTTCGGATTTGTTAAACCCCCCCCACCCCCTCCCCCACCTTTGCCATTTTTCCATATATGGTACTAATTTCAGTTTACAGGTATGATCTCAAACAGATGCTCATGAAGTCCCCTATCTCCCGAGTGCCGGACGAACTCCGCAAGCACGAGGCTGCTCAGTCCAAGCCCACTCGCGGAATGGGAAAGAAAATCGAGGAGAGCTCCGGCTTCGGTGGAAAGGGAGGATGGGCTTGATGTGCCGCTCGGCATTTGCTCCTTCTCTTTCCTCCTGGTGCCGCTGTTGTAGGATTTTTTTTTTTTTTTGAGTATGTGATAAGGTGGATTTGATTTTACGAGGTGCATTCTGCGCATGGCGTACGGTTTCTTACCACTCGGGGGGTTGTCGCTTCAAAATACTCAGCGCGAACGAACATGTATAGTAATAAAGATGGTCGACCACAATAGGAACTCGACGTGCACGTACGAGTTTCAACCAACGTCGTTGGAAATTTCGTAGTTTAATATAGAATAGGACTGACTATATACGACTTTTTTTTCAACCTCGATTTTCGAGCTGGTGAGTCCAGCCTCATTCCATGAACTTCATGCACCCTGATATAAGCACCCTAATTTTTGGCCGACTGACCCTGGACATAGACAGCAGCGATGTTCCTGTCGTCACCTGTCATCGGGAACTTCTCGAAAATCACATTAATTGAATCCCCACTTTCCACCACTACGATCACCTTCTAGTCCTGCATAGTGATGATCTTCAGCGCATCAAACTCCTTCCCCGAGGCAAAAGCTCCGACCTTGTCGCCCAACTCGCAGACCTTGGAGCCGCCGAGCATTGCTATGCAAGAGGCCTCGTTCAGTGTTACCTTCTCCTTCTTTCCAGTCATCGCTGATCTTCCATTACTGGTGATCAGAGCCTGACGGATCGCATCTATGATACTGCTGCTGAAGCCGCCGCCAGAGTCAGTAGTACCTTGACCGACCTTGATACCCATGTCGAGATATCGTCGAATCGGCGCAAGGGCCCCATTCACCTCTCGTCGCATTGCTGACGAGACAGTGCGCAACGCCGACATCGCAATCCTTCAAGCTGCCAATCTTGCAGTCGTTAGGGAAAACGCAATGCGCCATGATGTTGCGGTCACTGAATAGCCCGAAATGCTCGTACAGGTCGGCCTTGTTGTTGAACTGCGGGGGCAACTCGCGCGTTAACTGGACCTCCTGCCTCGTTTCGTCGAAATGCGTCTCTATCTTCATGTTCGGCTCCCGTTTGGCAATCTTGCCCAGTTCACCCGGGAGCTCCTCGTCGCAGCAGATTGCGAACAGGGAAGCATGCCTACGGTACTCTAAATGTTGAGGAGAACATGAAGGGAATAATCGTGCTGCTCACCAATGCGACTGCCACATTTGATGTTGACTTTCAAGGAAAGTAAGTGCTTTTGATGCGGAAACGGTCCATGCGGTTCATTTAGCAAGTCTGCAGAATGAGTTCTGTGATTTAGAAAATACAGATGAGGTTATTCAAAAATTGGAGGAAAGAAATGGTAAAAATGGACGCTGAAGTCCGTTTACCTTGATAATTCTCCCTAGGTGGTGAGATTCTATCTATAATCCAGTCTTTTCCCGCTTCCAGAATACCAATGCAAAAGCGACCATAGCTGCTATCATGGCAACTGACAACCCTATGTACATATAGAGCAAATCCGGATCCCGGTAGGAAGGACTCAAAGCAAGGCCAACACCATTCCCAAGCGCTGCACTGAGAACGTAGATTGCCTGGATAACACTCTTTAGGTTCTCTGGAGCGTTGTGAAAGGCATAATCATAGACAGCAGGGACAGCGAAAACTTCCCCTAAGCCCCCAAAGACATAGACAGGTACTTGGAAGGCCACATTGACATTATTAGGTAGAGCGCCATTATTTGACGCTGCACAGGCTCGCGGCCTTGAGTAACAAGGTGGCGAAGCATAAATCCAAGCCTGTACTCCAGCTGCCCAGGCCATCCCACAGGCTTCGAACGTAAAACCCAGTGCCATGCGCCAGATGGGTGGAAAAGCAATATGGAGCTTTTTCAGATATGGGTAAAGCAAATGGTTAACAGCTGGCAGCACCAATATCACAGTGCCTGAGTTGATAATTGGCAGCAGGTCATTGGGAACACCATGAGTTTCCATGTTGGCTGCCTGTGAAATGGTGTTTGTGGTCATCTGTGCCTGACACAACCAGTAGATAATAAAGGGAAGGAAGACATGGCATGCTACCAGGCCTGATTTTAGCTGTTCAACAAACTCATCTGGCCAGGGAGCAGAGTCACTCTTAGCAGCATCCAAGTTAAACCCATGGTGGATGGCAATACTCAAGGCCTTTCCTGTCCAAACTAAGACAGTGCCTTGCGGCGCTACCTCAACCAGTTGCTTCCGAGTCATGAGCAACATCGCCAGACCGATGGTCAAGGACACCAAACCCAGAAGGAAGGTCACCCAAAAGCCAATATCCTTTTCGATGTACATGGCAGGAATACGCGATAAGGTCCCCATATTGGTGCTCCAATAATAGAGATTGAAGGCATAGTCGATTGTCGCATCGCGTGAAACGAGAACCTCCTCTCCACTTTCAAGTATCTTTCTTTCTTCCTTAAGCTTGAAGCACTGCTCAGCAACATAGGGCGGGATGGTTGCTTTGGTTGCTCCCAAGCTGAAGCCGATAATAGCCATAGCGACAGCTAGACCTGGGAGCCCAGCGCCACGTTCAAGGAGGGACGGTAGCGATGTTATGAACAGTATCGACACACCAACAAGGTAAATGCTGTATGAAAGGAGAATGGTCTTGAACCGACCCAGGTAGACATCTGTCATGATACCAGCCAGCATGGGTGTTGCATAGCTGACCATGTAGAGGGCATTGACCATAATTGACGCGGTGGCCTCTCCTAACCCTAGAGCTCCAGGCCGTAGAGGATCATGTGCGGAATTCTGGATATAGTTTTCTTCAAGGCATAGTCAGACATGGAACAGAGTTGGAGTGGGGTTGAATTTACTCACGGAGAGGACTGGTTATTGAATTGAAAGCTAGTCGCTCGAAGAATGATACTCCAACCACAATCCACACTGCACGTGGAATTGGGCCACGGATATGGCGGAGGTCCTTGGCTTTAGTAACATGGCAGAGGTCCTCAGTTTTGGCATTGGTGTGAGATGATTGTGTATAGGAGTCATCCATTTTGCTTATGGTACAGTCATCCACATTCATCTCACTCATTTTGCCTGGGAAGTTCTCAGCATTGTTCAACATTGTGGCTGGAAAGTTACACAGTTTATTGATGGATGTGAAGCAACAAATGTGCCTTTAAAAGGCTTTCTTGGGTGCCGAGAGTGAGTCACACCCAGCCAACCCTCGAGGTATTCAAAATTTGTCATTCCCGGGGTACTATTGCGTTGATCTTGCAGGAAGCTAAGTCAGACATCTCAGGGTGGTCCCCTTTGTCACACTGACAGGGAAATTATTTTTTTCCCTTTCCCTTTCTTTTTTTTTTTCAGGAAAGAAAAGAAATAATTAAAAAAAAAAGGATTATGCATCCTTATGATTGTCCAAGGCCAAAGCCCTTCCCTCGAGCATAAATAGCGGGGGCTAGGTAGTAGCCGCTAGGCTAGGCTACTACAGGTCAGCACCACCTATATGCCAGCGCCCTAGTGCTGCACCTTGGTGCTACTGCTCTGTGTTAGGCGTGCTGCACCTAACACTCTGTCCCATTGATTCTGGAAAATTGAGCATTAGTAAACACAGTCAATCTGACCAGTGGGGTCCACAATATAGAAGGAAGTTATCGGCAACTGTTAAATTTGCAGGTCCTTGCTCCTAGCCTCTGTATTACACTTTAGTTGACTGTCTAGGTACCTTAGATGGGCCATTATTTTTTATCTGTAGGCTGGTGGAAGTCAGTCATCATATTCTTAGTCAGTTAACTAAGTTAGTAGCAGGATGGAGCTAACTAGTAGACTTAGTCCCCTTCCCTCTCCTCAATGCTATCTAATTGGGCATCAACCTGTGTCTCCCCTTAGTTCGATTCTTCATTGCTCTAACAGCTGGACATCATTCAGTCAGGTCATACTAGGTTTGTAACAAGGAGCTTCAGGATCCTGGATACCTCTTTTCACTTTTCCCTCCAAACTTGACTGTTTCCTGCAGACTCCATTCACCTTTGCTTACAAGCTCCATTCACTCTTCATCCAAAATTTTATTCACTCAGACTGTGCAATAAGATTACAACTTCTGTCTAGACATCCTCATCTACAGTTTCCTCTTTCAACAAGATGGTGGTGCACTTGAGCGAAGAGGTTTCCACCCAGCAAATTGGGACCCCGCAACAGTTTCATAACGCAGCTTCATTTTCTACTCAGCATGACTTCATCGAACATGCGCGCCGATCCATCTTAAGTTCAACGCAGCATAAGGAGATCATCTACGAGCGCACACCGCAAGCTTGGGCCGACGCTGTATGGGAGTTCCTCGACGAGACTGTTGGCAACGTTCGGTGAGATGAATATGTCCACAATGACGAGTGCCTTCTTTTTCTTTTTTCTTGTTTGCTTTTCATTAACATGACCTCCTTAGAAAAACCTACAACTCTGGAACACGAACGCTTTGGTTTCGTATCATACCTACCAGAATCCACGATGTACATCAGACTTGGGTGGCCCACGAGCGACTCATTTGGCAGGACACAGGGCAGATAACTCTGGACGAAAATCTTTTCCTGAAAATTGCAGTTGGAACTAGTAAGTTCACTATTACGCCGGAGTTAATCCCATCCATTCTCTCTACAGATGAACTTGGCTAACCATTATTGGAAACGTGGGAAAACTACAGCGATGGACTTTGTCCAAGGGCCTTACTCTGGCTCTCGGAAAGAGCCTGACTTGATGGTCACCCCAGACAACGAGAGAATGCCGAGTTTTGTAATCGAATCTGGCTGGTCCGAATCTTTAGGACGGTTACGCGACGACATGAATTTGTGGATCGTTGGAGGGAACGGCAACGTGAAGGCAGTTCTAATACTGAACTGGCGCAGGGTTTCTGGGACAAACAAGGTCTCTGGAACAGCGGAATTTTATACGCCAGACCGGAACGGAATCCCTGTCCTCCGCCGAGAGTACGCCATATTCCCGCCCCCCCACTCACTGCAGGCGCAAGGTCAAGTGCTGCCGTTGACTCGAAGGGTTCTTTTTGGAAATCGCGTTCCCCCAGGGACCAACCCGGGGGACATATTCCCTCTGCGCTTCGACATCCTTCGCGCCGAAGCGAGAGATGCATTGGCCCTTATGGGGCTTGTGCCAGCATGACTATCTTAAGTTTTACAGGTGCACCGGAGGGTATTGCAGACTAGTTAATGTCCTGAGACTTACACACAATAGAAAGGACAAATCTTCCCGATGTGTATACATGTAAGATCTAGGCTAGAAGAGATATGGCAATCGGCAACCATTAGTATATGAGTCAAGGACAGGCCCAACTTGCCCCTCACAGACAATGGGACTGATGGTGGATCCAACCCCCCTATTCCATCCTTATCAGTCTGAAGAACTGATAAGTTTGATGTTAATACAGTAAACATCTGCCCTGTTGTAATCCAACACACTCTCAACCATCAAAAAAAAAAGGGTCTTGAGCCAGGCCGCATTACCAATCACTGACAACCATGACTCTGACACAATAGAAGGCATTAACCAACTATGATATGAAAGAAGCAGTGCATACATGCCCCACCTATGTTCATTTATCAAAGCAGGAAAGAAAAAAGACAAATAGGACAGCCACAGGGAAGGGAAACTGGGATAGCAATTAATCCAGCGCAATTTCAGTGTCTGCATATACTCTTTAAGGAAAAAGGCACTCTGTATATGACGAAAGGTGACTTCATCACAGATTGTCCATTTTGATGTAGTCATTCTTGCATAGAGAAAATGCACTAATGAATAAACTTCTTTGATGAGCTCATGACTCAGGGCATTGGAATCTAGCACTATTCTATAATAGCTTCAAAGGAATCTAGTTTTCCTTTCCACCTGTGATGGTTGTTGGTACACTAAGTTTGATCTTACCTCTTCCATAACTCTACCTGGTCTACTGCACATCTTCTTTGTAAGGATACAGCCAGTCCCCAGTGCGCTACATAAGCCGGGTCTGGGTCTTATCCGCTATCGCGGATAATGATGGTCTTTTTAGCCTTGTTGGGGAGCGCAGGCGACCCAGCTGTCCCCTTACATTCTTGATCTTGGGATCCTCTTGTTTTTACTCTGAATTGCATCTTCCTGTGTCCTGTGTGTATGTTCCAAAAACATCACTGCTCTTTCTTAAGTTATCTGCAGCATTTCTCTCTGGCAATCCAATCTTGTTCAGCAAAGAGAGTTCTTCTTCCCACTAACTGTATCCTGATGAAAGCACTAAGAAAGTAAGTAAAGTCCAACACAGCCAGTAAAAGGGAGGGTGCAAAGGAAAAAAACAAAAACAAAAAAAACCTGGGTGGATGGTCTAGAGAGAGTAATAATCTAATTTATATCTGAAGCGCTGTGCACAGGCAAATATAGATAGATAGCCAATCAAAAAAGGACTTGTCCAGGCATTGCACAGCAGACAGATTCTGTGCCTTACTACTTTGAATCATCATTTATTTCCTGAGAGTGAGTGTGAGGCGTAAGGGCAGCTGTCCGAGTTCGCTACATAAGCCGGGCGGTCCTAACTGCTTGATGCAGTTAACGTTAGTCTTTTGACTATGTGGGAGAGCGCAGGCAACCCAGCTGTCTCCTTACATTGGTGTACCTAGGTAATCTTGTAAAAGACGCAAGTCCTGCCGCTGCAAACCACCTTACAAAGCTTCGTAGTTCCACAACTGCTGAAGCAGAAGAATCTGGAAGCGCAAAAAAAGCTGCCCGAAGAAGTAATATCAACCACGACTTTTACATGTCTAATCTCCTGGTCTAGGCAATAGTACACCAAGGACTCGCAAAACCCCTTCACCATGAACCATGCTACACCATACCTAATCCAATGCAATACGGAAGACCGTCCGAGCATCATCATACCTCCCAAGAATCTAAATATATATTCACAGGCAAGACCTCCTCCTCCTCCTTCAGAGCTTCTCGCTGGTGAAATATCCATTCGACTTGAGCCACGCTGCCACGTCGTCCCGGTCTCGCTTGACCCAGTTGAACTTCGCTGTGACTGCATCTTTACTTTGGGACACAGCACGGTCGAAGCCCTAAACGATTGAAAATTGACGCGTCAGCCTGCGTACGGAGAAAAGTATTTCCTAGATAGAAGAAGTCAAGCTTACCTTGGTATCCTTGTTTCTGAAGAAAGCCTCGGTGTCCTTCAGCTGCTCCTCTGTGCCCAACCCGCTAGCAGTAATTTGCACAACGGTTCCGAACATACCAAGCGAGGGCGGCAAGCGCTTGTAAAGAGCATCCCAATTTTCTTTTAACCAGGCCCAGCGTGCTTCGACACCCGCAGCATGACTTCTCAGGCCACTCAGGGGCATATAGATGTCCTGGTTCCTGATCTCGCTACTGCTGGCAAGATCAAGAGTCCGCTTGATCAAGCTCGGATCCTTGGCTGCACCAAGGCAGCGGAGGGCCGTGGTCGACTCGTCCGAGGTGGCTCCATTACGGAATCGGTCGAGCACAACCTCGTACTCCTTCTCCCCTCCATTCTTCAAAACAATGGAGAAGACGCTACCGCGAATGTTAGGGTGGATTGCGCTTCGATCGCCGTTGGCAAAGCGCTGGAACATCTCCTGAGCGGCCTTGACGACGACCGGGTCATCGGCCATGCCCGCGGCACCGAATATGAGCGCCTTGTATTGCTGCAGAATATGGTCATCATCTTCGGAGAACTCCCAGCCAAGTTCATGCGCTTTGGAACTAACCAGCGACCGCTGGAAGTTCCTGAGCGCATCCTTCGTCTGGCTATCTTCGAACAGCCAGGCGGCACGGATCGTACCGATACGAGCTAGAATCTCATTCCAGACAACAAACTCCGACTCACTGTCAAAGCTCTTGACGAGTGACAGCACACCCGAGGTATTCTGGTAGCCTGAGGAAGCTAGGGCACCGGCGTCGGCGATCATACCCGCGCGGTCCTCCACGGTCAGCAGACCCTGTTTGGCTGCCTCGCCAAGCTTGGTCAGTCGTTCGGGGGTGTAGGAGGTACGGTAGAGGCCGGAATGGTCGGCGTTGAGCTTGAAGAAATCGAGGTCAGGAACCTTGAACTCGCCTTCCCGTTCGGTAAGCATCGTATTCTCATCGATGCCCTGTTTAGTACGCAGACCCAGCGTGACAGGATAGATCGTAGTGTCCTCCTCGGGTCGGACATCACCGGTTCGCAAAAAGCGGTTCTGCTTCAATTTAATGGTCGACGAGCCTGGGTTCTCTGAAACGGCGACTACAGGGAAGCCGACATTCTTCGTCCAGATGTCCATGACCTCCCGCACAGGCTTTCCACTAGCATCAGCCAGAGCAGCCCATAGGTCACCAGTCTGCGTGTTCCCATAGGCGTGCTTTCTGATATACTGCCTGACGCCCTGAATAAAGACATCTTCGCCCAAGTACTTGGAGATCATACGCAGCACGGAGGAACCCTTGGAGTAGGAAATGGCATCGAAAATCTGGTTGATTTCATCGGCACGCTTAACGGGAACCTCGATAGGGTGGCTGCTGCGCAGGGAGTCAAGACCAAGGGCGCTTTGGAGGTTGTCAATGACATATGTTTGCCAAACCTTCCACTCGGGATAGAAGACGTTGCACGAATACCAGGACATCCAGGTGGCAAAACCCTCGTTGAGCCAGAGGCCGTCCCAGAAATCCATGGTGACCAGGTTGCCAAACCACTGGTGCGCCAGTTCGTGTTGAACGGTCTCGGCGATACGCTCTTTCCGGGAAGCACCGCTAGACTTCTCGTCAAGCAAAACGTCGACGATACGATAGGTAACAAGACCCCAGTTCTCCATCGCACCGGCGCTGAAATCCGGCACGGCGACCATGTCCATCTTCGGCAGAGGAAACTCGCTGTCAAAGGCCTTCTCATAGAAAGCAAGAGTCTTGGCAGCCAGGTTCAGGGCAAAACGACCATGCTCGATATCTTGGTCCGGAGTCGCGTAGACGCGGACGGGAACGCGGAAGTCATTCGTCTCAACGTACTTGAGCTCGCCCACAATAAACGCGACAAGATAGGTAGACATGAGCGGTGATGTGTTAAATTTGACTGCCTTTTTCTTACCGCCTTGCACATCGGTCTCAGACGCAACATCCATGTTACTCAGACAGGTGTGGCCCTTATCCGCAATCAGGGTAACGGTGAATTTAGCCTTGAGGGCAGGCTCATCGAAGCAAGGGAATGCTCTGCGCGCATCCGTCGGCTCCATCTGAGTAGAGGCGATATACTTGGTCTCGCCATTGGTGCCCTTGAATGAGGACCGATAGAAACCCGCCATGTTGTCATTGAGGATACCGGTGAACGTCAATTTCAGTTGGGCTGACGACCCCACAGGGATAGCGTGCGCAAACTTCACCGTAGCGACCTGCTTGTCTTTCTCGACCAATATCTCGGGATTGGAGGCCACGACGGAGCCACCAGCAGAGACAGTGGCGGTGTGGATATCGATCTCGTTAGAATTGAGGGAGATGGAGGTGGTGTCTTCTGCAACTTCCAGGCTATGCGACGTCAGGGTAGCATGTTAGTGAGAGCGGTCAAGAGACAGATATGTGGGTTAGCGCGGACGCGGAGCAAGACGTACTCGATGACAACGGTACCCTCATAGGTAAACTTCTCGAAATTGGGCTCGAGAGTCAGGTCATAATGTACCGGCTTGACATTGGTTGGGAGGACTTCGCGACGATCGTGAACATTGGTCGAGCCAGAAGACTCATCAGCGCGTCGAGAGCTGCACATCCTGCGATACGAGCAGTGCCTCTTGGAGGTACAAGGAATTAGAGAAACGGGAGGAGAAAGCCGACGGAGAGGTTGAGAGGAGTGGAGAGAGGAGGAGACAGAAGACAGAAGAGGCAGGGAAGAGTGGAGAGAAGGAGAAACAAGCGGTAAGGAAGATATTGACGAAGTTGATGTGAAAGAGGGGTAGGAGGAGGAGGAGGAGCGGAGAGCAAGCAGTCGTCTTCTGGCGGAGAGCGGTGGACGTCCTGCGGTCGAAAGCCGCGGCACGCGCGACGAGAAGCACTGCATTACTAGCCCCGGGCTAACAGCGAGTGCGTCTGATGGGCTAGAGAAGTGCAGCAAGGCCAATTGGACCGATTCGACAACAGCTCCTTCCCAACAGCGCCGCTTTCGCGTTCTGAGAGCAGCACAGAAGAGCAGGCAAATTGAAGGAGAAGAACGCGATGGGCAGAGCCTGCAGGCCGATGGAGCAGGCGGTGAGCGTCGCGCTTGGCTCACATGACCTGTACCGTACGGTAACGTACTGACGTCACTTCGGGCATAGGGCTAGGGCTGCGTGTGTCACGGGACAAAAGGCTTCTTTTCTCTTCACTCTTCTGTCTCTGCCTCCTCCTCCGTCATCCACGCAAGTCGCTCGCAGGATGTGTCGATGTACCGCATCCATCATGGCAGATTACTGTGCACCACGCTGGTGGTGTTCTTGCAAGAACATGCTCCAGTCTGTTTGAGGGGTCCATGACGCACATGCATTCTGGATGGGCTTCCATAGATGACTGGGACAGTGTCAGCACGTGTTGGCTTGAGTTACATGCTGCTACTCCTGAGGTTCCGGTATCCGCAGCACATCCACATAGTCGATGTTCTGCATTCAAAGTTTTGAAAATAGCAATTGCATTACATTATGATCATCAGACATTCTGTTCTTGAATGCCAGAGTTACCAAAGTTGAATATTCTTGTCTTTTCCCTCTTGTCACCCAAGTAGAAGCAAATCAAAACCACGCCATTTCACCGTCCCCGCCCCACTCCTTTTTAATCAGTGAGTCTGCTCCGATTCAATAGGCACATGCGTGAAGACACTCCGGGACCAACCATCGGCTTCCACTACCGTCTTCCGCACGAGCACATACCGACCGAAATACGGCAGGACCACCGTCCAGAGCACCCAGTACACGGCGCCCGCGCCGAAGATCCCCAGTGCCACCACGCAGTGAAGATAATATGGCAGATGTTTATACACGCTGTTTCCCTCGTCCGGAGGGATGTACGGGGCGATGCTCAGGTAGACGTTGGACAGGAAGAAGAAGATGGTGACTGGGAGCGTGGCACGGATGCCAGGGGCCCAGTCAGGGAAGCCTCGGGCCTTGGTTACGTAGATGTAGATAAGGCCGGCGGAAACGAAGACGTTGACGATGGACAGTGGGTAGGAGATGAGGCTGGCGATATAGTTAGATCCACGCTTATCTGCATAAATCACAATGGATGGAGCACACTTGAGAAGGAAATTATACGCGTCTCCCGGCGGAGGAGCCAGCATGATGATCACCGACACGATGTAGTGCTCAAACAGACCGGCCGCAGGCGAGTTGAACGGCCAGTTGCTAGCCCACACTCTGGAGAGGGGTAGGATGCCCTCACGACCCAGTTCCTGGACAACTACACTTTCGTATTAGTTGTCGCCCATGGGGAAAGAGCTAAGGGAGGAAGATGAACATACTGCGCCCCTGTGAGAAGATCACAGACATCACGTTCCCAAAGGCAGACACGGCCACGAGGGCCGCCATGGCCCTTTGAGCGCGGTGACCGAAAATGTTCTTGAAGAAGTTGGCCGCGAGGATCTGCCCGGAGTCGAGAATTTCCTGCTTCGGCACGGCAGCGAAGTAGGCGATGTTGACCAGCATGTATAAGATTCCGACGGAGCAAATGGCGATCGGGGCCGCGATTTTCAGTGTGCGGGTGGGATTTTTTGTCTCGCTCAATGCCTAATCCCGTTCGTGTCAGAAAAAGCATACGGTGAAAGAGGGCGTGCTTGCTAAGCTTCAAACTTACATAGTTTGCGTTCGAATAACCGATAAACGACCAGATGACATTGTACAGCGCAGTAACAATGCCGTACCCAGAGCCCTTAGTCCCCTCGAAAGCATTGGTGAAATTATGTGGCTTGTCGATCTTCAGATGGCCGCCGAGGGCGACAAACCCGCAGATGATGATGAAGATAACTACAATCAACTTGACCAGACCGAGGAAGTTCTGCAGACGAATACCCCATTTCAGCGCGACCGAGTGAATGAGAAAGGCAGCTGAGAGACAGGCCAGCCCGATACCGCGCTGGTTCCAGCGACCAGGCTCGACTTCAGCAGCCACCAACACGTATTGGCCGAACACGACGCTGTTGCTGGCTGCCCAGCCGAGCAGGACCACATAGGCCGCGAACATGGCGGTGGCCAGGAACTTGGGCTTTTTGTACACGTATTCCAGGTAGTTTTTCTCTCCTCCATTTCTGAGACATATGAGCCAAAGCTTAAAGAGGCAGGAAGTGAGGAAAGTAACAGAGGAAAGACATACCTAGGAATCGCAGTGCCCCATTCCAAGTACACAGCAGTGCCAGCCAACGCGATTAAAGTCCCAGCCACCCACATGAAAAGTGACAGGCCAACACTCCCAGTCAAGGCCAGGATGGTGCTGGGCGTTGCGAAGATGCCCGTGCCAATGACACGGTTGAAAATCAACGCAGACGCACTCAACACGCCGATCTGTCGTCGATCTTCCGGAGAAGTATCGAACACTTCCCCTTCCTCATCTGCAATAACTCCGTTAGCCGGATGACCCTAAGAGAACAAGCAAAGAAGAGAGTGCCTCCAGTGGTGCTTACATATGTTGGAAACGCCGTCCACCCTACGACTTTCATCAACAATTGTCGGCTCGGGGCCCACATCCTTCAGATGACTTTTCTGTGAAGACAGGATCCCCATGGCGACGGGTAGTCCTGGTTGTTCGTGGTTATTAAAAGGGTATGTATCGACGGGACCCTTTTCTTTTTCTTAGTGGAAGCAATCTAGAAGCAGGACTGGCGCTCGGCCGTTTTATAGTACCAATAAGGCTCAGCAGTGGCCAGATCACCGGGATCTACTAATCCACGCGACTCAGGATGGTCCAACTTGGGCCAGTCGGCTAGAGACGGGGGGGGGGGGAGAAGTGAATACCACGCCAAGGCAGAGTTGTAGGAGAAGGTAGTAGTAAAATGATGAGGTGCCAGAGTCAATATTTGATGCAATGCCAACCTGTGGCGTGAGATGACCCGAGCAGATGAGCAGAAAAAACGAAGAGAAAAAAAGCATAAACAGCATGAAAGGCAGCAGAGCCAAACCAAGAGACGCCGCACATCCAGACCAGGTGAGTTCGACGACACCCACGTCCTGCGGTGACATCCATTTGCAAAGAGAAATGCGAGCTTGCAAGGCATACGATTGGGGGAGACGGCACTAACCCTCGGCGGATATGGCGAGCGAGGAAGCCTAGGCTTGCGTCTCCCCATGCAACGAGGGATACAAGAAAAAGTCAAAAGGTCGAAGAAGCCGGAGCTGGCCGTTGACGTGACGCCTGCAAATCGTCATGGTCGTAGCTGGCGATATAAGACAGCGCGATTGCGCAATTTGGCCGCGTGAAAATTTTCTTTCCAGAAGGGTTTTCGATAGAGTAATGGGAATTGACGGATTCCCCACTGCTGGCCGTCAGGAACGGAGTCGCAAGGAAAGGGGCAATCTTAACGGCTTGTTCATGTCTGGTTTGGTGGCTGGGGCTAGAAGGAGGTTGTTGTCTTCTGGAGTGCTCGCCGCGATGATCTGCATCATCCCCGGCTTCGTTGCTCATCTCCCGAGACGCTGTCTGCTGGCGTGGCTGGTGGAGACAAAGATCGGAGAATACGCTTTTCGTCTATTGGTCGGAGTGTCCCTGAAGAATGGAACGACTGCTCGCAATCGTAAATCGACACTGTTGCGCTCATATATGGGCCCCTAACTACATACTGCCTAGGCAGTATGCAGCAGGATCAGCGCAGTTAACTCCCAAACATCCGTCTAACAAGCTTGTTGAAACACCTCAGCATGTTCGTTGACGCTGAGCTCCTTTCTGAGAATCGTCAGCCTCCTAGAATCCATTATATACATGCAAAGAGCATACAGACCTTCCCCGGTAAGATGCGAAACCCTATAATCCATCAAACTATGCGCCACAAAATGAAATGCCGCCACTCCTCACCCTTCACATGCAAGGGTAATATCTTCAACCCCTCCGTAAAACTCCCAAGCCACCCATGCGAAAAAACCAGCAAAGGAATCGCATTCTCCACCTCGCTAACCTCATGTACGAAGTGCACCCTCCGTCGTGAACCGCGGGAGCCGGTGGTCAGTTGCGCCTCTGCATTGCCCCAGTCGATATTCGTCGCGCCAGCGCGCTACCAGATGTTTCATGGCGGAGATGAGCTCTCTGCGGGACCAGCTGTGGGGGGGACCACGTCCGTGGGTTTGTCGGAGAGGTCCGGTAAGATGAGCCTTTGCTGCGGCCTGTCCTGTCCAGCTTGGATTTGGGGATGTCAATTTTTGAAGGGGTTTATAGGCACCATTATTTAGAATAATATCTAGTATTCTTCTTTAGGGTACGCAGGTAGAATTGAAGGGATGCTTTCATTCTTATGTGCCATTATTAATTGGAATTGTGCATATAAGAACCAGTGGCATTGGTGGGAACTGGTAACAGGACAGCTGGGTCACCTGTGTTCCCATACAAGGCCAAAAGACCAACATTATCCCCATGCACACTGAGGACCAGCTGTTCCCTCACACATTCTCCCAGTCAATGGTCAGAATAACTCAATAGCTATACCAAATTCAGAAATCAGTCCACCCACAAAGCATCTGAGAACATGCACAGGACATCTCTCACCCCCTCTTCACCATGACTCACCAAATGGCCTGGTTACCGATGACAGCCAACCTGGAGAGCTTTCCTATCCTATGACTGTTTAAGCGGGAATCTTAATTTACATTTTTATTCAGTTAGCTCTTGCCACCCTAAAGAGTATTTCAGACAATAGTTTCCACATCCGTTCAATCACCTGCCGCTTGGCTTACTGTACATCCCAACTCAATATGCAGACTAGACTAAGTAGTCTTTTTGAAGACCTAACCCGAGCTCCCGTCGACCTGAATGAGCATGCGTTATCTTTAGTCCGCGACTGGGCTCAGAAAAAAGCATCCTCGACCGAACCGAAATCCTCACAAACCTATCACTACCATCAATCGTTAAGGAAGGGATGCTCCATCAACTCCTGAGCCGTCTTTCGCTCCTCGGGCAGCCACGCAAGCATTTGTTTGATGAAGGACAAAAAAGCCTCCTTTTCCCCCATTTCTAAAGACGGAACTGTATCTTCGAGTTTTCGGGTCGGTATCAGGTCATTGTAGAGGAACTTGCCTGCCACAACACACCAAATCAGCAAGAATACTTATGTGAATTGCAAAACAAACTTGAAGAATACTACCCATCTTATTTGCTCGCGTACCTTCATCGTCGAAAAATGATCCACCAAAATATTCTCTATTATTCTTGTAGATTTTGCCCCTCTCATCCGTGATAGCCGGGGACCACTCAACCCGTGCCATAGAATCCGACATCACAAGCAACTTCGTGGGCGGTGGGCCAAGAAGTGCTATCATCTCCGCGAGATGTGCTTTGGAATCATAATTTCCTTCGGCATCCTGCACCTGACTGAATAACTCTGTGCCTTCAATTATATTCCATACCTGTTGTAAGAGGGTGAGTTAATTGACTGCAGCATAGGTAGTAGTTATGTACGTATTTCTTACCATAACTCCCAAATTCCATATATCCGCACTAAAGCTCCAACCGCAACCAAGAATAACTTCTGGTGCACGATAATAGTCAGGTTGTATGGGACGGGTACCAAGTTGAACAGAGCCATCATGCGTGTCGTCATTACCAAGTCGAGTCGCTGCCCCGAAATCGGTTATTTGAGGATACATATTGCCTAGTCCACTTGGATCAAGAGGTCCGAAGTCGTTGTGACAGCGATAGACAACTCGGCCGGTGGTCGGATCGGTCTTGCACTGCATAGACTGAACTGCCTGTTCTCTAATAAATTTAGGAAGAATTTTCTCGTTCTCAAAGGTCATGAGTATGTTGTCGAATTTCAAGTCTAGAAACGTAAATATTAGTTCAATAATCCTAATATGAGTAGATAGATATGTTTTTCAAATTGCTTGCCAGTGTGGACAACCCTGCATTCAGAGTGGAGGTAATCGAGGCCAGCCAGAAGAATAAGGATATACCCTTTAGCCATTGACAAAGGGAACTTCTCGCTCTCAAATCGTCTTTGGAAGATCCAGAGAGGCTCCCGTGCGGGTTCGTAGGCTAAGCATAGATGATTTCCTACGGGACCTGCCACCTCAAAGCTGCCAAGGTAATTGCGGATGACTGGATAGCCGCGGTGTGAGGAGGTTTGTTGTCCAATATGTTTTTCAATATCACGCTCATGGTAGGCGCCTTTCGGATTGTCGTTATTTATGATTTTCAGAGCCACAAGGCGCTCATTCTGCCATCGATATCTATCAAAATTGCCGTCTAAAAGTTAATGATGCAGATTCTGACCGGAGATCGCGGTTATAGAGAAAACAAAATAGGGCATGCCTTGCTACATCTCGTGCGAGCCATACGGTTGAACCCGCTCCCCATCCGATCTTAACCAGCAATTGGTAATGATTGGCAAGAACTTCCCCCGGTTTCGCTGGATAATAATGCTTGGGATTGTAGCTTCGACCGAGCTCCTCATCCACAAGTTCGCGGTAAGGAATGGAAGTCGCTGAGACTGATGGCGAGAGCTGGATAGGTTTGGTACGGAGGAAGGATATGCGCTTCATTGCACGGCTAATGGACTGCATTTCCGAGTAGAAGAAGCACTTTTCCCGGAAGTGATGGTATTAACATGGGCATATGAATTGAATTAAAGCTTCCTTGCAAGCAGCAAGGAGCTGAGCCGGGGTTATAAGCAACGAAGTCAACAAAGAAAACAAAGATGATTCAGTCTTGGCACGCGCTAACTAGCCACATACTAAAATGTGACCAGTGGAGGCAATATAAGATAAGAAATACATAGTGGGTTGTTGAAGTGCAGAGAAGACAATACAATGTCTTGCACTTCTCAAGGGAACAATTACTCCCGTCAAGGGTTTCCTGCGCCGCGGATCTCATCTCTGTAGTTGATCTACTCCCGTCTGGGCCCACCTTCTCAGAGGGCAGGACAGACCTTGCACTTCTACCTGGTATCTTCAGTCCAGTCGTATCCAAAGATTTTTATAACATGTATATACATCACTCGGACCACGTAGCAACCCATAAAGCATCAAGATTCCCATATGCCACCCGGCTATCACCCTGACCCGATGTGCCGCAGCGCCGTTCCGTATACCCTGTGCATGATGATGATGCTGCCGTTTTGTCACTGTCACAATAACACGAAACACCGTCGGTGTAAAAAGCCGTCCATACAAAAAAAAAACAAAAAATATTAGTTGTTGCCAATCTGCATACCCATCCGATCACACACACGAACGCCAAACGCAGCAGCAAAAGGAACATCACGACGTAGAAAACAGACACTGAAGAAATTAAAGCAATTCCTCCGTTGGCTGTTTCAACGGTAGGAGATCGATGTAGAGAATAAAGGCGATTGCGCCGCTCATTAATACAGCATGAAGATCAACCCCAAAAATTGGCCGACGCAGCAAAGCGAAGCCATGAAGCGCAATTACCGAAAAAAAAGAATATTGTCGTAAAGAAACAGTTATCGAGAAGAGAAGACTCTGTAAAGAGGCCAAGGGCCACATCCCAGACTGACAGAACAGACCGAAAGTGACGATTTCATCAGTAGAATGCGAAGAGTAGATATGCCGTCCGTGAACATGGTATTCACTTCGGTGGTGTAGCTCCAATAGCATGAGGAACAGGGTTGACATTCAACGTAGGAGTCTTCCCTGCGCTACCAACTGGGGAGACCGAAGCCCGCTTCCCTAGTAACGTGAGCTTCTTGCGAAGTGCAGCAAGGCGGCCCCGGATACTTGAGACGACTACCACATTGGTCAGCATATTGCAAAATTCGATTAAGCCCAGTAGAATGGCGCTAGACTCACGTTTGACAACGACCTGGCGGTCCTCAACTGGCATGCCGTTCACGATGAGTTTATCAGCATCTTTCGAACTGCTTCTCCCGGGTTGAGCCATTTCCTCGTCTTCCAGCACAGCTTCTAGCATTCGAATAGCCGTTACATACGCGATCTCGCAGCCAGCTAGATCATCACCGGTGAGCTCGTTAATCGCAGCAGCCCGGCTCATTTCTAATGCCCGGTCGTACATCAATTTCTCCGCTGTGACCCCTGCACTGACCACGACATCGGCCGATGCTGCAGGACCGGTGGAGGCCGTCACGTTGTTGTTTGGGTGACTCGGACCATCTGGAGGCAACCGCTTCTGTGCCTCGACTAATTTCAACCGAACAAATTCTGCCTTTTCCAGAACCTCGTTGAAACGGTTTCGCACCCACTGAACAACGTCGTTGATCCGCGCACCCACAAGGGCACTGTTGGGGTCGCCTCGTACCGAAGTCAATTCTGCCAAGGTCTCTCCTCGGTTCTTACGAGCCCACCATGCACCTGCAATGTCCATGGACTTCGCTAGCAGCGCGAGTGCTTTCACGTACAGAACCAAGGCTTCCTCCGACAGTGTCACGATCGCATCCACTGTCAACCCGGCGTCGGCTGAATCCAAGGGATCCCTGTCGCTGCCTGGCAAATTGGGTTTGACGGAGGGGTCTGTAGGCAGCGAGGGGGCAAGCGGGATCAGTTGTTTGTATTTCACCTCGGCAAATCCATAAACTACATCGCTCCGAGTGGCACATTCCTCGATAACCTGAACGGCCCTTGTATCTTCATCCGGTGGGCTGCTGCTGCTACTCGTCTTGTCTCCAAGAAGCATCAGGTTCCCCTGCGTCGGATAAGCCGGGAAGGGGTTATAGGCCAAGGGAGGCGACCGTCCGCCTTTGCTGACGGCAAGGGGAGGGGAGAACCCAACGCCGAATAGGCGCCCGCTGGCCATATTGAGGGCCTTGGAGATGGCAGAGGTCGCAGATGTCGGGCTGTGTCCATATCTTCGTTCATAGGAGCTCTGACGGCGATGCAATGAATCCGCTCTGACCCGTCCCGCAACGACTTGCATGGCTTTGGCAGCATTGGCTTGGGGAAATGCAGAAGTCGGCGTGGGCGGATTTTGCTGCAGATTAGCACGGCGACTAACTGCACCGGCCTGGCCAGGGCGGATGAAAGCCGCTTGGAGGCGAGGGCTGTGGGCGAGTTCGTCCGCAAAGGCATTGACTTCAACGGCGCGCTTCTCCACGAGTACGTAATCCCTCTCGAAGGCCACGTCTTGCGCAGCCCTTTCGCGCAACTCTCGGGCCCTGTCTTCATGTCGTGTATCTGCAACGGGTAACCCTGGAGCGTTCTGAGCCTTCTGTCGATCTGCGGCTACATTGCGGTCCACAGGCTCGTGGCGTCCAGGAGAAGGCCGCTGCGCCGGGGGAGGGGTCGATCGAGGAGATACCCTTGCAGATGGAGGACGATCGGCGCTGCCAGTTCTCCGCATGGCCTTGGAACTCGGAGGCGTTCCCGACCCGGTGCGTGACGCTGCCGGCCGTTGGCCAGCCGATGGCAGCACCTCTTCCCTGCTCCCACGGTGCGGTAATTCGCCGGTCGGCTCACGGTTGACAGGTGACTCAGCATGGGACGGCACTCGTGGTGATTCGACATCAGTAGACGGTGATGCAGGGCGATCATCACTAACTAGGCCTGGAATGTCACCTTGAATTACGCTGCTTTCGAAGAAATTGCGGAAAGTGATGCGTTCTACCGGGTTTCGCTTCAGAAGGACTTGGATAAGCTCCTTGATCTCTGTAGATGCACGGTTCTCCTCCGGGAATTTGATTTTATCGCCTCCTTTCTCTATCCTTCTGAGTAGCTCGACATGGTTCGACGCGCGGAAGGGAGGCTTTCCCACGACCATCTCGTAGAGAACGGTGCCCACGGACCACAAATCGGCCTTTGCGTCATACTTTTCGTAGCGAAGAATCTCGGGGGCCATGTACAGCGGCGAGCCGCACAGAGTCTCGGCCAGAGACGTCGAGGGGAGAGACCGCGCGAAGCCGAAATCCGCAATTTTGAGCATGGGCAAGGACTGCAGACCCGTGACGGGGTCGTACGAGTCATCACTACCTTTAAAGGGAACCACCTGAGCGGTACCGGCCCGGTAGGCAGTCGGAGACGGGCATAGCAGCAGGTTCTGTGGCTTGATGTCTCGATGGATGAGGTTTCGATCTCGGAGGAACTTCAGGGCACTGGACAGCTGCTTGAGGAAGTGGCGAACGACTACTTCATTTAAAGCACCACCGGGGGGGTTCGGGTATTTGGAGATCATGTCCCGTGTGTATCGATGGTCCCCCAACGTATCGCGCCTCTTGATGAAAAGAGACAGATCCCCTAGGGCACAGTACTCCATAACGAGGTGGATGTGAGAAGTGGACTCATGGCAATCGATCAGAGCCACGATATGAGGATGATGTAGGCCCTTGAGGATCTCGATCTCCGAGTAGAGACTATCCTTCAGCTTCTTGTTCAGTTTGGACAGGTTCACCGACTTGATGGCTACATATGTTCGTGATTTCTAGTTGGCACGAGGACCGGTCAGCGCTGCAAGTCAAATATCCTAACGGCGGGAAGCCACGATATATTGAAAACTCACGGTATGCAAGCCCAGATAGACGGTAGCGAAACTTCCCCGACCAATCTCATCAAGTCTTGTATATCGACCTATTGACACGTCCGCTCGGGGAACATCCCGGGGCCGCCTCGAAGGATGTGCGGATGCCATGGTTGGAGGAGGAGTAACAATAGGCGAGCGACAGTAACTGACTCAAGGGATCGCTCGCTGACAGCACACACCCCAACCAACTCAAACAAAACGACGGCCACGACCCCGTCACAACAACAGCCTCAGCAACGGCGGATACGCAGGTAACGGGAAGTGGTAGCCCATCAGCGGAGAGGTAGCGAGAGACAGCGTAGTTTGCCGGTGGGCGGAGTAAGAGGCAGAAGAGACCAAGACCAAGACCAGACCAGACCAGACCGTGCGGGGAGCGAGAGGAAGTGGCAGATAGAGAGGGAACCGGACAAGAGAGGAGTGAAGCAAGAGAGCACGGGTTAGGGGTTACCGTGGAACGAGAAGACCGAAAAGGCTGGGCCGCAGGAGACCAGAACCGGCTGGGATCAGGTAGGTTAGGTAGGAGGTAGGTAAGTACCTAGCTCAGTAGGTAGGTAGGTAGGGCAAGAAAGGCGGGGATAAGGAAAGAAAGAAAGCGTCCAAAATCACCAGGATTCGGAGGAGGAACAAGCAGGGGGGAGGGAAGAGAGAGCGGAAGCAAGCAGATGGAGGGAGTTCACGGCAGGGCAAGGGGTGGATGGAGGAGGAAGAGTGACGGTGACTGACGAGGGCGATAAGGAGCGGAAGGGAAGCCTAATCGAGGCCTAGATGATGTGATGGGCGAGGGCGGAGACGGGCGGTCACGGGCGGTCACGGGCGGTCAGGTCGGACGGCGACCAGGGAAAGAAACGAGGAAACGGGGAAACGGGGGAAACGTCTTTGGCAGCCGGGCGGTCAGCAGGGGCGGCGCTTGGGTCGCGCGATCACGGATCACGGATCACAGGCGACGCTCGGAATGCCGCCCGGGTCTGCAGAAGGATAAGAAGAGCCTTGGAGCTGAGCTGAGGGGAGCTGAGGGTGAGTTTCTCTCGGGGCGCTCTCTCTCTTGAGTCTGGAGGCTGCCATCTGACCCCATTCCGGGAGAACACCAGCAGAGATAAGCCCGTCCGGCTATCTCCAGCACCATGACCGCTGCAACATCGTCCCCGTCGCCCTGCCTATCGCTCATCTTATCTGCAGATGACGTACCGTGTGTTCTGTACTGTACAGGTCACGTGTGGCTCGCAGGTGACCTTTGTCCCTTCTGGTCAGTACTAATAGTACAGCTGCAGTATGACCTCCACCACATCCTGCGGTCCACGGATACGAGAAACTCTCTTTCATTAACGGTCTGAGCGAACTCATCTACGCCTACCTAGTACTCGTAGTATGTCTTCGAGGAACCGCCGCGGAGGTCTGCGCGACATCCAAACCAACATCTCGCCTCCCCTGTTTCCCCGCATTGGGACTGATTGGCTGTAGATTATGCTCCGTGCCCAAAGGATGAGCCTGTCCAAGCTGTGGTCAATGCCCCGTGGTTGGTGCTTTCCTCGTCCACGTCAAGGGGCAGTCAACTGCAGCGTTGGAAAAAGACAAAGAGTCCAGACGTGGTCTTCAAAGGTACTTCCTCTAGCAGGGACTAAGAAGTAATATTACTTATTACCTAGCTCGGGTGCTATTCTTAGCCATTGGTACTAGTACCGTCGTCTATGCTTCCTGTCTCAGATTGATTGATCGCCAAACGATACTAATCAGTCCCACACATCTTTGTGATTTCAGACAAGCCACCATGATCTCGGAACAAACTGAACGACAATCCCTCCCGCCTCCTTCTATGCCCACGTAGTATACCCCGAACAAAAAAAAAAAAGCAGGGGAAATCAATAACAAAGGGGAATTGAGAAAAAGAAAAAAAGAAAAGAGAGAGGGAAAAAGTAAAAAGAAGAATCAGAAATTAAAATCCACTAGGTAATACATGTAGCCGTGTAAAGGTTCTTGTGGAGGCTTCTTTCATCTGCCGCGTCCGGATCTGCCGTTGTCGATCATACACCTAGTCCTCTCACCAACAACCACAGCACCACTGGCACAACCACATTATCATTACAACCTGTAAGGACAGCCTCCGTTGCACTCGCCCCCACAGCTGCAATCACGGCCTTGCCCGACGTCCACAGCCAAGACGCCTGAGCCAAGCCCCCTGAGCCACTCACCAGCCACCCGCCCAAGGTGATCCATGCCTGTGCGACCATGAGGCCACAGAAGACTGCAAGGGCAAAGGAGGCACTGCCTTCGAGCGACTTACCTCCGCCCCAGAACCACTTGTGACGTCCGAACCGGCGCCCGAATAGCGAGGCCGCTGCGTCTCCCATTCCAACGCAGACAACTCCGCTGACCATGCTCACCTGTCGCGAGTCCACGTCCCATCCACCCCATGGCCAATTCCCAGTCCGCGAGACATCGGCCAGGGACAACCAGAGTGGGATAGAGCATCCGATCAGGAGGAAGACGTGGGACACAATAACCGGTCCCCGGTAGTCGCGACCGTCAACGTAGGGGGCGAGGAAGTATGTTAGCGGTCGAGAGATCGGCGGCAGCTGGGAGGCGCGGAAGAGATCGAGAAGGAGGAAGGCAGACAGAACCAGCGCCATGGCCAAAGCACAGAAGGCCGGGTCAACGTAGATAGTGGGCAGGAACATCACCACCATCATGCCGTGGAACACCTTCCGCCTGGTGTCCACCTCCACCGTAGAGCTTAGTTTGAGGACAATGGTGATGCCCGTCAGTATAACGAGCACGCAGTGTGCGCTAATCAAAAGGCGCGTGTTAGCCTCCCCAAACGTGTGGTGACGGACATGTTCTACCCAACCAAATTCGCAGGAGTCGCTCAGAGCATCTGCATCAATTCGAGTTGGTAGGCTGATCCATCGCTCTAGACCCAACAGTATCACCCAAAGGCGGATCCATGTCAAGTTTCCAAAGAGATAGCCCAGAGACCAGCCAAAGGGCTCGTTGCCGTGTAGTGCCCTGTCACTCACATATAGCCGAATGGGGAAGAGTATAATGGCGAGAATTGCGGCGTAGGCACACATGGCGTACACCCACTTGCGGACCTGGGCTTGGGCAGTGGTCATAGAGAGGAAGGAGGCCAGTTCTGGGGCCATCAATCGTTTCCGACGGCCGCCCGGGGTGGTTCTGACCTGCCCAGACTGCGATATCTCTTCAAGGGACGATACTGTATGTCGTCTCCGATGCCCGGCCCCGGCGTATCGCCCGAGAGGCTCCTCGGCAGCCAGGTCCGCTACAGTACGTGGCACGACCTCCCCTGATGCAACCCGTTTGTGGCCGTTTGGTCTTCTCTTTTTCAGCCTGGAGCCATAACCATTGGCATACTCGCTGTCGGAGTCAGAATCGCGCGGAGACCCTGTCCGGCACAATTTCTCGCAAATCTTGTTGTCAATCGCATTCAGTGCACCTCTCGGAGATTTCCACCCGCCCGACGACCGACGAAACTTCCAACTAGGGATCCTGGCCAGAGCCACCTCCCAACGAAGGAAGTGTCGACAAAAGATAAAAACACACGTTCCACCGAGCCATAATAACGCCTTTAATACCTCTGCTTGAGGAGAGACCGAAAACATGAACAGGTTTATCAGTGCGGTAGTCAAGAGCTGCAGTTCTGCAGGAAGTATGCTGGTAGCCAAAAGAAAATCAAGAATCGACGCCAGTACCTGTTGCAATGGAAACACCAGAATTAACACCTCTGCATTAAGACCCCGAAGAGACAGCGGCTTTGGCCACGAGTCTCCAGAAGAAAGATATTCCGAAACAATGATGGGTATCAGGGTCACCATCCAATGCGAGATACTATAGCCGTGGTTCCAGTAGTGCAAGGGGATCACCGAGGAAGGAAGAGATGAGAGACTGAGAGTGATGTTTGGCAGGACCAACGCGGGCCTGTGTTGTGTCAAGGATAATGAAACGTATATCGGTATCAGAACGGGGTACAAAAGCGGCGCTGGATCGAAACTGGACGGTAGAGGGAAGGAAAGGCGCCTTGCAAGTCGCAGACGGCCACGATCGTGTCTCCATTTGGACACGGTGAGAGGATAAAGAGCATAGAGACCTGTTACAATAAGGCTATGGGCGAGCAGTTCTAGAAGCAGTCAGCCAGCGCCCAATGATAGCTAAAACAAAACCCCAAATTCTCCAGCACAATGTACGCACCTTTTCTCCAAGCCCAAGCCACTTCTCGAACGTCTTCGGGAAGTAACACCACTCCACCAACAGACAAAAGCAACAGTGTCTCCGATAACCTCCGCACCAGCTCGACCCGCCGCTTCTGTCGTAGCCTCCTCTGCCGCATCCCCGCTGTCTCAAAGTCCGCTTCTTCCCCGGAGCTCCGCCTAGAGCTCCGGGAAGTCGACCGGGGCGCCAACGAAGGCCAAGGCGGCAGTTCGGAAAGCCACTCATCTTCCTCATCATCCCCGCTAGGTCGCAGCCCTTTCTGAGGAAGTAGCGGAGGGCAAAGCAAACGCCTCAGGACGCCGGTGCTCTCGTCATCGGCTTCCGTGCCACTGTCACTGGATGTTTTCGGCGATCTGGACCACCTGGATACGGGGACCGACGGGTCTCCATTCTCTGCGGGTGTCGAATCAGATGAGGGCCGTAGCGAGCCATTGGGGTAATGAGGACGAGAGAGCGAAGACTGCCGCGGGGCGTCACTAGTAGACATGGGAGTCTGCTCCTCTTCCCGATCGGCCAACGGAGACGTCATGGCGCCATCACGGATAATCTATGTCGAAGAGCACATCGTGTCGTATGTCGTATGAGCAGGTGTTTCGGGAGACGCTAAGGAGCAAGTTTTCAGGTACGGAAAGGAGATAGCAGGTCTAACACAAGCAGATGGGCATCGTTGAATGGCAAGAAGAAAACAGAAAGGAAGAGCAATCAGAGCAGACGAGGCACAGGCGCAAATAGAACACTTCGGAAGGAAAATTCGGAAACACGCGAGGCCCTGCGCCAGCATACGCAAGACGGAGCTATCGAAGGCGGCGGAGGTACTGACGCCCGAGCAAAAGATGGCAAGATTGACGTCGCAGCCAAGACTGCTAAATCACATGGCGGGCGCCTTGAGATCTGGCGACAATGTCAGCCCGTCGCCTTCAACGTTATTGAACGCGTTTTCAACGGGCATCTGCTGCTCTTCTCTGTGGAAGTGATGATTGCCACTCCAGTCGGCGCTCCCAGCGCCGATCGCTTTGCATGACTAGCGCTCCTTTTGGACCACACACCCGGCGACCACGTAATTAGCCGGAGAAATGAATAGCAGGCTTCACTCCGCCCTACAGATATTGCCCGAAACTTCTAATATCTGAACGGGAAGAGCAGACTGCGGGTTATCGACTGTCCACAGAACCCAAATCACGTATGTCGCTTTCGCTTTTCTTCTACTGAGCTAGACCATGAAGCTGTGCTGGCGCTTTAGATCCCCGACCGGCTTGCACAATCTACTAGCGATTCTGCCACTTGCAATATGCATCGTATAGAGTACATAAGAGTGCAGCGAGAGACCAGAATCCAGTACTAATCGCGTACGAGAGGCGATATTCGGGCCCATCTTGGGTTCGAAAAGCATAGGCTTGTGTCACACTGCCGATCGCGCGTCCGCGATGATCCCCAGATTCATTATACCCCAGCAAATCTCCACTTTAAGGGTCCCATATAGTCAGGTCTTCTTACACCAAAAAAGGGGGAGCCAATATAATATAAACATAAGCTAAATAGAATGGTAAGAGAGAAATCGAAGCTGACGTACCGGGCCAGAAACTTGCGAGCCCGCAACCGCCAGGCACAGCACCGAGAAAAGTCGTGATGACTGTACACAGGACCAGAACGTCGCCACTTGCATACCGGTGCTGTATCTTGTCCGAGACATAAGTGACAGCAAGCGGTAAGCCAGAGGCAACCAGCCAGAGGGGAGCGGTATGCAGCTGGGTTTCGATGGGCAAGCAGACGCCCAGGCTCTTGACGATTAATTATAGGGGCAAAATAAGCCCAGGCACCGAGACGGAAAGATGGATCAATTCTATCATGATAACCACTGGATCTGTCAGGGTGTTCCAGATATCACGCCGTCAGACGGCGAATTCAATAGCAGAATCACCCTGTTCAGCTTCCAGTTGAGCTATGATGAACTTCTCCTCTTCATCAGTGAGCTATGCGGCATCCTCGGAGAAGTTAGTCACGACAAAGATGAAGACGATCTCAATAACACAAGCCATCGTCTCCTCGAGTCCTCGAGGTGAATGAAGAGTCATCGCGACCTGCTCAAGCCGCACACCTCGCCCAACTCGCTAATTACCGCCGCAAGAAGCCCACCTAATGCACTAGAGAGGTTGATCGCACTCACGTACAGAGAGAATCACCTGAGGCCTTCTTTCCTAGTGTACCAGGAGCTCATGAGATAAGCACAACCAGGAAGTATTCCCGCTTCTGCAAGCCCGAGCAACAGGCGTATCTCAGCAATGCAGCAGAGCTCCAGACGAATGCCGTGCAGAGAGTCGTCAATCTAAACATTGACATCGCCGCAGATACTGGCGATCTTATTTGTCCCAGGATACAACAGTCAGGACAGGGAAAGCGTATGGAAGATGCGAGGCGTCAGTTTCTTCGGCAAAAGGTTTCAATGGGATATCGAACAAGAGGTACGCGATGAAGAACATGATCCTCATGCATTACCCAGGTTCATCCTTGTTCCTTTAGTTGACAACGTGTATCAATTGCATGAAACGAGACTTCCTTTCACCGGTCTAGGTAATATTCACTGCCAGAAGTGCAGGGCAAGGAACCAGCTCACAGTCCATTTTCCATAGCAGCTTGCTCTCTGTGGTATGGACCATGGCAGGACAGGTGTGACTGGTTCGAGCACAAGACGAAATACTGCTCTTTACTTGTGGACACTCCGTTCTGGATGCAACGCTTGTCTGTGATATAGTCAGTTATGATGCGTGCGTAGATAGAAACACTCAAGAATATACATGCCCCTCTCGCCCTCATCACAGGAGGCAGCCATAGCCACAGGTAAACAGATGCTAAACACCAGCAGTCGATAGCCTCTCGCAGAGCCCACCATAATGGTCTCTAGGAAATTACCTCCAGGTAGAGCCTATATGAGGGCAAGGCGCGCTAGATATACGACGAAAACTGGTGATCAGAGGGTTGTACAAAGCCGAGAACCGGTGTATTACTACAGATGTTACTGCGCTATCCATATGTTCCACCCGCTTGAGGCGTATACACAGTGCAACCACACGGCGCAACTGACACATTTGACAGAACGCGTTTGATAGAATTGGTGTCTCAGTGAAAGTCTCAAACCACGCTGACGTATCACGGAGCTAAATACAGTTCCGACTGTCGCCTCGACTTCCCGAGGGAAGTTCCCCACAGGACAAGGCGAATAAGGATCAACAGTGACGAACGTGTTCGGCCGATCGCATCAGCAGCATGACTCCGTACAGTGGCGAACAGCTGTCTGAAATACGCCGAGTACAAGCAATAATAATGCTAGATAGGTAGGAAACCAGTTTCGGAATTGGTCGCGGCTAACGTCCATGGATCGGGAGTCGCAGCGCAGAGAGCCGGAACGCACACGCAGGACGTCCAGACGATTGGCACCGGGGGGGCTGTCGTTCTCACAGAAGCCAACAAGGATGGCGAGATTATTAAGTTAGCCACAACAAGGCCAACTTTAATCGGCGAGTAATCGGCGCTCGCTGACTGAGCGCGACGAGTCTGGAAGCTCACCAATATGCCCGCCATGATTGGCCCGCCCGGGAACCCATGCGCGCCCTCACTAAGAAACATGGATTCGCTTCCCCTCATTTCCTGTTGCCCAGTCCAGCACTCCTAATATTAGCCTTCGGCCGTCGCTTCTCGTCCTCCTGGCATATATACCGTCGGTCCCGGTGTTTCCTTTCCTTTCTTTCCCATCGCGTTCTGGTGCCCACTTGTCTCATACCGTCCTGCTGCCGGGTTATTGTGACACCTAATACCTCCATCTGAGCTCTATCCTCTTCGTCTCCTCGTCCATCCATCGAGTATCCCTGTCTCACAATGGCCTCGGCTGCCAGGACCGCTTCCCGAGCCTTTTCCCGATCGACCCCTGCCACCTCCTCGTTCAGACCCGCTGCTCGCAGCTCGCGCTTTGCTCTTCCCTCTCAAGCTTTCCGCGTCGCTCCTCGTCGGGGATATGCATCCGAGGCTGAGCCGAAGAAGTCCTCCAGTGCCTGGATCTGGCTGACTGCGATCGCCGCTGGAGGCGGTTATGGCTACTACCTGTACCAGAAGGGCGAAACTCCATTCGCCTCGAAGACCTTCGTCCCAACCAAGGACGATTACCAGAAGGTGTACGACGAGATCGCGCACCTACTGATTGAGAAGGATGACTATGACGATGGTAGCTATGGACCGGTATGCGCTCCGTCGATGCAGTGTTCGCACGTTGTCTCGCAGAACGTCGCGGTCGGCTAACTCATCTGGGACAAACAGGTTCTCGTTCGTTTAGCGTGGCATGCCAGCGGTACCTATGACAAGGCGTCCGGTACTGGAGGTAGCAATGGCGCTACCATGAGGTTTAGCCCTGAGGCAAACCACGGCGCTAATGCTGGACTCAATGTTGCCAGAGACTTCTTGGAACCTGTCAAAGGTAGGACACCAACGCATCTTGGCCTGTCCAAGTTTTCTCTTTCTTTTTTTTTTCTGCTTGGCCAATCACTAACTCCAATGCCAGCGAAATTCCCTTGGATCTCATATGCAGATCTCTGGACCCTTGCCGGCGCTGCCGCAATTCAGGAAACCGGCGGTCCCACCATCCCTTGGAGACCTGGCCGTGTGGACTTGGACGTGTCGGCCAGCACGCCTGACGGGCGTCTCCCTGACGCTTCCAAGGAGCAGTCCCATATTCGCGACGTCTTCTATCGCATGGGCTTCAATGACCGCGAGATCGTTGCTCTGATCGGCGCTCACGCCCTCGGGCGTGGACACACTGACCGCTCTGGCTATGATGGACCCTGGGATTTCAGCCCGACCACGTTCACCAACGAGTTCTTCAAGCTCCTGCTAAGTGAGAAGTGGGTTCAGAGGAAGTGGGGAGGTCCCCAGCAATTCACGGACAACTCGACCAAGTCTCTGATGATGCTTCCGAGCGACCTTGCTCTGACCAAGGACAAGGAGTTCAAGAAGTACGTCGAACTCTATGCCAAGGACAACGATACCTTCTTCAAAGACTTCTCCGACAGCTTCGTCAAACTGCTTGAGCTTGGTGTCCCCTTCACCAGCGCGGCTGAAGACCGATTCATCTTCAAGGCCTCTGAATAGACGTGGTATAGAGGTGACACGATCTTGACTGGATTAATTGTTTGCCATACGTTTGTCGTAAGAGCAAACATCGTCCATTTCCCTGCGTCCGCAGATATATATATAGCTGAATTATAGTGAGAATATTTGATCATGTTGATCTTGTTTGCCACATGGCGATATCTGGCATCTTCTTTGTCTTGTCGAGTTTCGAAGATTCACTTAGATCTCTCATTGTGGATTCAGATGGTTGTTCGTGTTCTTGGACTCACTTGTTTGTTCAACACTCTCCATAAATCTGAAAGACACTGGAAGTACTCAGGTTTGGAGATAGTAGATCTCGATATTACCAGATAGCGATAGCAATGTAAGCACATAAGAGACTCATTCAACTACGCAGGAACTGAAATTCATGCGTAACTGCAACGGTCCGGCAGTTGGTTGACGGGCAAAGTGCGGCACCCCTCTGACCCCCGGAGTCGGACCTTACGGATCGGCACGCCCGTAGCGTCAGTATGATCAACTTCCGTCCAGCACAAGACAATCGACGAACCACAGACACCCACCCAGCATCCAGGTGACGTCCCGACTTGAAAGTAGTAGTCATCTGAGTTAAGACAACAACCGATTATCGTCATCTGGGGAACGTGTTTCTCCAGGCGACGGCCGAGGGGGCCGTTGAGGCCCAAAGAGAAAAAAAAGACGAAATGACTAAAACCCCAATAACACACGACTTCTACGAGATCCTCTCCCTCCCCTCGCCCTCCAAGGGACTACACTCCACGCTCACTAAAGAGCAAATCAGATCCGCCTACCATAAAGCTCTGTTAAAGCATCATCCTGACAAGGCGGGCCTACCATCCGACGACGTCCCTACGCCGACAAGCAACTACAACCCCACTCCGCAATCGCAATCGCAATTAGATACATATACGATAGACGAAATCGCGGCAGCTTACAAAACAATCTCCAACCCGAAGCTGAAAGAGGAATACGACCGCTCCCTCCGTCTGGGGATCACGGAAAGAGAGAAAACGGACATCTCCTTCCGTACTGGACTGGAAGTTATCGATTTGGAGGATCTTGTGTACGGGGAGGAGAGTTCCGATACTGATACGAATCCTGGTGCGGGCGGCTTCTGGTACCGCGGGTGTCGGTGCGGCGATGACAGGGGCTTCCTGGTTACCGAAAGGGATTTAGAGAGGGAGGCGGAACACGGGGAGATCATCGTGGGCTGTCGGGGGTGTAGCTTGTGGGTGAAGGTTTTGTTTGCTGTCGAAGATGATGGGGAAGGCCAACGTATCGATGAAACAATCCTGGAGGAGAAAGGCTGAGAGATAGCCCCTCGACTCTATCCCCGGTTCTTATTGTCCGTAAGGACTATGACAAGCAGAGCCGACGGCGACAAGCAAGCCGGTCTCGAGAATCAAGCTCGGCTGTTCTCAGGCCATTGGTGGAGGTACGCCACGATTGAAATCCTCCTTGCGGAGCTTCCAATGGTCCTAGTGCGTGGCACCTTCTAACGCCGTACAGAACTGGCTCCCGGTGGCAGCGTCGCTTTGGAACATAGACAGGTCTTGCAAGATGCTCGGCATCTTTGCGGAATGCCATCCGCATGGGCACATTCTACGCTTCCTAGTATGGCCAAGAACTTGGTGAAATACCAGGCCATGAACTATACGGCTACGTTCGCCATAGATCCCCTGGAAGTATCTAAGTACGGTACAGGAAAATCTCTGGAACAGAGGATACTAGGTATATACTCGTGACTATTTACTGGTAATTACTTCCATATTTCAAACGACAATGATTATACCGGAGTATCTATTTCTCTTCCTTCTTTGTCTCCATAAGTGATGAAAATTAAGACGAGAGCCGCTGCTTCCTCCACCCGACAGAGTCCACTCTATAGCATAGCACTGCTCTTGTTATGATGGTGCAACCTATCCAGAACAGACAGGTCGAAGCCTGGAAGACGTAGAATTGTGTCCAGTGGGATGTAAGGCGTCGGTAAGTTGGCACTTCCTATAGATGCGAAGTTTGCGTATAGGATATCGGCCACTCAATAAAGACGAGGAACTCAATCCAACAAGAAATGCACGTAGAGTCATCAGCCTTCAAGGGACCCTTGTGCTTCGACAGGCATATACTTTGTACTTGCACCTTCGCTGAAGTTGGTTAACCAGCAAAACACGCCAAACCGAAAACGGAAGGCCCAGAGCATATGTCACATGACTTGTCATCAGCGACGCTGTTGCCAAATTAGTAAACTATGAGTGCAAGGAAGTTCTAACCGGAGAGAAGAGAGACTCGCTGAGCAGAGCCCCAGAATACCCTCGTTAAAGCAGCGGCTTCCGGAAAAGTAGAGTGCAGTGGTAAGAAAGTCAAGTTTGTATGACCTCGTCTATGTGTCCGTGTCACGTACTGAACACCATCCATCTGGGCAGTTACATCCCAACCTCTCCCTCGTCCTTCTCGCCATCGACGCCTCACCATGTCGACCCTCATCCACATAAACTCGAAGGAGCAGTTTAGCTCTCTTCTGGGATCATCTGCCATCGTCATAGCAGACTGTAAGCAGAAACCCTTTCTTTCCTCCGAACACAAGCGCAACACCCCACCTTGACCCCGCTGCGACGACGACAGTTGCCAGACAAGACATCCACTGACCAGGTTTGACTTTCCTTTCTCTTTACAGTCTACGCAGACTGGTGTGGACCATGCAAGATGATCTCCCCCGTCTACGAACAGCTGGCATCGCAGCTGTCGCGTCCGAACCGAATCACTTTCACTAAGATCAACGTTGACCACCAGCAGGAGCTGGCCAAGGCGTATGGTGTCACAGCGTATGTTGCATCTACTTTCAGTTAATCTCAAAGGACCTGTTCTAACACTCATCGACTTTTGCTCTTATGCAGGATGCCGACCTTCATTGTCTTCAAGAACGGACGGCCCGCATCCACCGTGCGCGGGGCAAACACCAGCAAGCTCTCGGAGGAGGTCAGGAAACTTGCGGCAGAGGCGAGCAAAACCGGGAATGATGTTTCTGGAGAATCGTCCGGGTCGGGCGCGGCTTGGTTAGGCGCAAGCGTCACCAAAGGGCACAGCGACGTGACGGACCAGGTTGAGGTGAAAGGGCTCGATCTGCTGAATCAGGACTCTGAGGTGGGCTCCGTAAGAGCTCTGTTCGAGACATCAAAACCTTCGGCTCTCAGTGACAGTAAGGGCAAAGGCAAGGAGAAGGCGGAGGGAAAGGAGGGCGAGTCGGCAGACTGGGTCGAGAGCGACACGGATGAGCAGCTGATGCTCTACATCCCGTTCAAAGCGAAACTGAAAATCCAATCGCTGCACATCACCTCTCTCCCTCCTTCCTCTGATGATAACGACGACGTGCCTATGCGGCCGAAAACTATTCAACTGTACACCAACCGTCCACACGTGCTTGGGTTCGAGGAGGCAGAAGACATCCCTGCGGTCCAGACCGTTGAGCTCCGACCGGAGGATTGGGACGCAAAAACCGGAACTGCCAAGGTTGAACTACGCTATGTCAAGTTCCAGAATGTGACCTCGTTAGTCGTTTTCTTCGTGGATGGAGATGGGACCAGCGACAAGTTGCGCGTGGACCGTATTCGGATCCTGGGTTATGTTGGCGAGAAAAGAGAAATGGGCAAATTGGAAAAGATTGGCGACGAGCAAGGGGAGTAATCGAGGCATTTAGAGACATCGCACGGGCACGACGTATAACGGATGACTGGATCGCCATGCGATTTACGATTAAGCAGAGGATGGATGCTACCGATCATGGATCATGACTACAATTACAAATACAGCTATAGAAGCGTGTATTATGCAATAGGTTCGAGAAAAAGAAAAAAATTTTTCATCCATATTGTCCTATTGTAGAACAGCGAATCAAATTTCGAAAGAAGAGTGTATGTCCGATCCCAAACCAAATGGTCTTATCCGTGAAACAAGAACCGGAGCTGTCAAGCAATTCCAGATTCCAAGAAACGACCAGTAAAGTAGAACCGGGGTGCAATTCCATTCCTCTTCGACGCAACTGACACCTGAGCACCAACGGGATGGAACGCTCAGGCAACACGGGTAGAAAATACGAGTCGCGTCGGCCGCACGAAGAAAGGAAAGGAAGAAAAATCCTGCAAAAGCGGCTTTCCGCAGCAGATATTTAAAGGTCCGGTGGATACCCTAGTTAGCGCTGCCCTTACCCTTACCCTAACTTACGTCGCCTAGGTTTAGCCCTAGACCTGTCGCTAATTACATAAGCAGAAAGTCCCTTTCGCATTCGGTGTTTCTCTTTTTGCCTCCAGGGCTTTGCTTCAATTTCAGACATCAAGGCTTATGACGAATGAATGGAGAAACAAACATGATAGGAAGAGACTGAAGCTCTCATCATCCCTTCCCGGGAATAAGAGCGTGATCTCACCATACCCATTTTCTGAGGCCTTCCGCTTGCTTGT
The DNA here is from genome assembly GCA_002242795.1 of Byssochlamys sp. BYSS01. Taxonomy (NCBI): domain Eukaryota; kingdom Fungi; phylum Ascomycota; class Eurotiomycetes; order Eurotiales; family Thermoascaceae; genus Paecilomyces; species Byssochlamys sp. BYSS01. The sequence continues at coordinate 648,067 of NIXA01000009.1, forward strand.
CTTTTTTTGGTATCATCGTATCTCTTTGTTCGTGTCTTCCGGCTTATCCGCACTATTTGGGAATAGCAGGCGCCACGACGTCGGCTAGCTCTGTTCTAGACCCGTCACTTTGTTTGGAACTGCGATTTGATGTCTTTGTTTTAGCTGTGAGATCCGATGTAGTCGGAATGTGTTTTCTGAATTGCAAAGGAGATCGGATATGTACTATTCGTGCGACTACACAGCAGTCTCTCTGTACCAACACTCTACCCCTGCTGTATTTACGGTCCTTGTGGAACTCAAATTATTATTATTAGAGGTCGTGGGCTGCAAGCTAAAGCTTTCGACAGGGTATCTACCTATCTATAGTCCATATTATGCAACTGCGACTCCAACGAATCTGCACCGGCTTCACCGGCAGTTACCTCCACTTCAGCAAGACACAAGACACTGCCAACTTGTCTTTTCTCTTCAATCCCAATTTCCTAGGCCTCGATGCCACAGTTTTTGCAGCGGATCTTGAAAGTAGGCGCTGGCCGTGTATTAGACTTCCTAATGCGGAAGTTGCATTGAGCGTTACACCTCCCACAATGGGTCATGTCCCTAGTGGCTCTGGCCATGGCGTTCGCATTTTCGATGACCCTGTTGTATTTGGCGGTGATCTGTGCGAGTTCCTCCCGAGTTTCATTGAGTTCATCCTGGATATCTTCGCCCAGCTCTTTCTCGCTTTGGTACCACTGCTTATATTCATCATGGTCTCCCTTCAATATGCGTATGACACGGGCGCTGAAGTTGCCCAACATACCGTCAAAATCTGGAGTGTCCAGCAGCTGATCAATATGCTCAACCGCCTTCTCACTTATCTTCTCTCGGAGGGATTGATCCATGGTTGAGTTCCAGACCTCGTCGACAATTTCCGAATATCCATCCGGAGACCAATCGTCTTCGAGGATTTCACTTATTTTCCAGAACGCCCTGTCTCTCAGTGGCTCCAAGTCATAGTAATCGCCTGCTGCAAATACTCTAATGTGCGGGTAGAGTATATCTGCCATCTGTACCTGTGCGTCCGCTGGCGGGTCTATAAGATCTGTATGTCAGTCACCATTGCGTTACGCAAACAAGTAGAACTGACTCTAAGGTTCAGGGACTTACTCACGCTCAATGTTGTATTCTCCTTTGTACATAAACTCAAGCATGTGTAACACAATGTCTGGTGTGAATTCAACAACATTGATGACATTTGTTTGCGCCTCCTATTTGCTGGTTAGTACTATTTCTTCTCATCACTGATGGGGAGAGGTTTCTTACTTGAAAGTGACCGTTGGCTGCTCGCGAGAGCACAGGCGACTGGATGCATACAACAGCCTTGTGAACGCTGAATATTGTGTCATGACATTTTATTGTCAGATCACTGTATCGACCTGTCTCGAGCAACTCAGCCATTGAAATGTGCTGCATATTGATCGACTATTGTAGAACTGAATAATTTGATGTTGGGGATAGTAGTTGGGTGGGAGATGTTCAGAAAAAGTCAGAGAATACCTTGAGGAATATGTTGGAGACCAGATGACTAGACAGTCTGTCTTGAGTAGTGACTCTTCGAAGGTGAATTGAACTTGAGTTTAGGAAGTTTGCTAGATAAGCTGACTGTGAATTGCAGTATGAGACGGACGATGATAGATTGGAGGCAGATCGAAGTTCGAGTCTCGACATTTATACACACGAGGGTTGTTCGCCTGGAGAGAAAAAATGATGAGGTAAGTCCTAGGTACTTTGTCTTAACAATAAACAACGAGATACAAGGACCCAAAGATTTCTTTATACCGTATGCCGTTGAAAGGGTTCGACAATGCCCATGATCTGTGCAAAGGACCGGGAGACTTCATGGATCTTTGTACTTGTCCACATTTCTCTTAGTTCTTCATGGCTCAACAGACGGACAACTAATGCATTGTAGACGAAGAGGATCTCATTGCCATTAGCTTCCTCAGCATGCACTACCTTGCAGCATACAAGGAGAATGGTAAACAGTACCAGGAGCAGTATGTAGTAGACAGAACATCCTTCAGCTTTCTCCTACATTCATTTGAAAGACGCATTCCTCAATGCCGCACAAAGAATGCAAGAACAGAGAACAGTTTGCACTACGTACATGTATGCAGGCAACATATTGCTGCACACCTATTTTGCATTATAGCAAATGTGACCTCACGCTATCAGTCAGACAACTGTCTCATCTCTTGTGGTGTTGTATCTCCAGACTGTGTTTCACACAGATCAGCAGCATCAAATGGTCTAGCCCAGGCCAGTATCAGCAAGATAGTTATATGTAAATTGGCATTCAACATGGATACAGAGTCTGGCCATATTTCTGAGAGAAAGACTGTCTTTAAGCATGTGAGTATCTAGAGCTTGTATATCAGGCTCATAGGCAGTCAATTATAGATCGCATTACATGTATCACCTAAGACACTAGTACTTACCAGATCAGCCATGGCAATGATACATATTTTCTTGTCCCTTTTTGCATAAAGTTATTCACAAAGCTAGCAACATTCACTCCAAGCTGTCAGCTGCTCCAGCAGTGACAAATAGGTGGGAGTGAATGTCTCACTCAGTATATGCATCTAAAAAAGAGGCCCCTCCCCACCAGACCTGCGTCCTCCTTCCACTCTCACTGTCCTCCTACTATTACATTCACTACATATATATATATACTTTCCAGAAATTACTCACGAATAGAGAGGGCGAAATATTTCAGCATATCTAGATAAGGACGAGTGCCAGTCAGCTACTGCCCTCTGTCTTCAGCGCTCGTATATTTCATAGCGGCTTCGCCACTAGTCTTCAGAAATCAGACTACTGTATATCGACTTAATTAGTCCCGCTCGAAGCGGTCACGAAACTACGCCCCCCATGGACATCGACATCTATCATCGGAACGGGAGGTGTCTTGAATTCAGGGGAGCCGGTATTAGCATGAAGACCAGATGCAAAACAACATACCCTCCTTCCTGCTTGCCACTGGCCATCATGGTCACCGACGTCCGGGATTTTGGCCTGTCTTGAGAAACAAAACTGTCTCTCGCGGCTCTTTTATTCCCCTACGCTGTCTGGGCGAAAGTTGAGTTCAGGTTTCGACGCTCGGCCCAAATCCTCATAGCTTCAGAGAAACAAGTCTACGCTCGCTGTCCAGATAACAATGAAAAAGGAATGAGCGCCGGCAAGGAGTAGAATATAAGCGGAAGGGGTACGAGCAGGCTCGGTACAAATTGAGTTGTCGGGGCATGAGGACAGACACTACGCCAATTCAACAGGTTGGCACAGGATACACATTCGCATCAGCCTGCCAATGCACCCTTGCATATTGCAGGATGGGACAGAGACTCACCGACATACATGGGTGTATTATCGACAAGAGCAGAGATTCAGATGAGATACTGGAAAAGCAGTTCCAAGCATCACGAGAATCAGCGCTCATACTCGTGAGAAGTTTGAGGGTGATGAATACATCAAGTTTCGACTCTTGGACAACGCTATCAAGACACAGGAAAACGGTCGAAGTCTGAATCAACAGAAACCCTGCCATAGTTCGACAAGCAACAATCGGGAAAGTCTATCGCGGCCGCCTCAGAGGACCATAAGAGTGGACAACGGGCAACTAGAAGGGATAGCGGACGAGCGATAGCTGCTTCTTCCATATGGCATTGTGCACACAAATGACCATACGAAAGACCAGAAACTTCATGCCTAGCTGGTGTGAAGAAACACTAGTGTGGAGACCTCAGTTGGTCTCCGTCGTCTTGAACCACGTACATGGATGTACCAGCAATGCCGATGATTAACGGAGTTTTAGAACCAACGGTTTGAGCTTTACATGATTGCGCACGCTGGTCTAGGCACTATAACTAAACAGAAACATGTCTGCGAGAAACGTGAAATCGATACGTATACCTTCTCGACACCGACGCGCAATAAGCGATGCGCAACAAGCTTTGGTGCCTCCTCGGGTAGATATACATCCAAACCCATCACATTCGGAAGCACGACTAACACAACCTCTGGTTATCCTTACATTCCCTGCCAGACCATCTTCAGTCATAGCCTCCGGATTTTCACACACATCTGGATATCCTAGGACATCTAAATTCTGGTCCAGTGTAGGCCGACTCGAGTTGGTACACTGTGAAGGAATCTGGTGTGCCAATCCGCCCCCTAACAAGTTGTTTTTGACGGCCACGCTTATGACTGTGGACTCGGGCCCGTACCTGCCGACTCTGTGCTCCGAAGACTTTGAAAGGGCCAAACCAGTCAATCAAAATGCCGGTTGGTTTCCTAACCGTGAGTACCCCCTATCGTGAACGCAAGCTACATGAACGCAAAGCGTATACTAATTTGACGAAAGGCCAGCGTGAAGCACGCGAGAATGTGTCAGAGGCCTAGCATGTTGGCCATGCTGCTATGCCACTGCGCCAAAAGGCAACAGGGTAGCAGCCGCTCCGGTCAGCAGAACCTATATACTAGCACTGCTGTTAGCAGCGCTAACACAATGGCATTCAATTTGAGTATGCTTAAGCTACGCGGAATGTGCATAAGACATAATGCTATACAGCTCTTGATGTTACTGCAGCTGAGAACGCAAGTGAAAACTGTGGAATGTGTTGAATGTGTTGAATCTATATGCTATATATACCCAAGCATATGTCTTTAAAGCCGCGCCTATGAAAATCCAGGGCGGATATTTGAAGAACCATGAGCGCCTACCTGGAGCAACCGACCCATTAAGGAGCTGCTTGCCACACCACCGCTTTACTTGTTGGCTCTGCGACACTTCGCGCAACTGGCGACACACGGGCACCTGACGGCGGTCGACGGCTACCATGCGATACCTGAGGAAGAACGGCATGATTCTATTGCAGCGTCCTCCATGCTGACTGAAACAGGCTCTGTGCATGCACCTGATTTCCTCGGAGTCGCCAACCCGGAACTGGCAAGGCCCCTAAAGGAAAAACCTCATGTGGGATGACAATCCATAGAAAATCCCCCTGCCCAGCTCTACACACTATCAACTTGTACAATCGCTGCACATACAGGATGCAGACATGCACCATGGAGGCCCTCCGTGATGTTCTTGAAGAAAACTCCATCGAACTATACATATGCAGCCAAAGCATGTTCCAGTCTATCATCAACATCTTCACCAAGGAACAGGCGAGCCCTTTCTTGATCTCTGGTATCCCAAGCACCGAACAAAGCATTTCATTCAGCTGGACGACTAGGTGGAACCACATAAGCAACAACCTGCTGTCAGCAGTGCCATGCAGGCCTCATTTACTAGCATCAATGAGTTCGTGGCACGCTTAGGATATGCTGCCATATATGAACAGGAGGTAGCCTCGTGGGATCGGTGACACCCTATGTGACGGCAGACATATTGGTGACGATATCCCACCTCTGAGCATCATGATGCTGGAGGTCAAGTACTGAGACTTGTCCAGCGAAAGAGCACGCAAATGCCTTTTTTGACAACCTGCAGCTTGGCGATTGGGGCATCACTCGATGTATCATTTACTCAACAGCGTGGCACCCACAGACCGATGTAGCACTCCCTCTTGAGGCACAACCGGCTACTAATTTATTTGGACCGCCACAATAAATCGCTGGCAGGAATACGAACAGAAACTCCAGCAAGCCCGACGTGAGGTTACAGCCGTCGCTGCGTCTCGTCAAACGGCGGATGAAATCAGACTTCAGCAAGAAATGGTTTGACCCGGACGAAATCAGAACAGCCATGCAGATGAGTCAAGTGCGTGCCGACCTTAGGAACGTAACGCTACTAGAGACTCACCGTGATTGGACTCAAGCGCGGTGGGGGTTGAGACAGACAATGAGGGTTTGGCAGCGGCTATTGATGCTTGTTGCCCTATCGTCTTACAAGTTGGACTACATCAGCAAGACCGCAGCGCAGGGCTTGAAGGTGGGTGATAGTACTGAATATCCTGCTGACTGGAGTAACACGCCACAGACTACTAACATGCAGGTAGCCTTCTACGTCAGCCGCTCCTCATCGTTCAAGCAAGAAGACTGAGCCGGATCCCGAACCATCGATGAACATGGATGGAACAGGGAACCGACGACGTGGTTCCTGAGAAGCGAAAAGAGTCGTGGGTCATTTAACGCCGAGTTCTGGATACAAGCAACCATAAAGGAACGCCTCAATGGCCTGGAGAGCCAAAATGGAAAGAACCGCGTTTCCTTCGCGATTTCGAAGGACCAACGGTGCTTTTGCTCAAACTCACGGACAAAGGGGACTTGATTGATTGCACTTAGGAGCTGCGCTCGTCTTGCCAATAGTAATGGAGATCGAGGCCATCATGGTGGGGGGGGGGGGGGAGGGGGGGGGGGGGGGGGGGGGGGGGGGGGGGGGGGGGGAGCTTTTAGAATGGATATAATTTACCTCGTAGAGGCATGGCCAGGGTGGCAGGGACATACCAGCATTCCAAGGAGGGAGATGATAGTCTCCTGCGAGGAATCCTTCTATACAACCCATTAGCGCGCTATATATATATAAGACAAATGCCATAACCTACAGCATTAACCTCCGCCAGATTCCCCCATTTAGCAAAATGCGCACTCAGACTGGCCTTGGAGCTCCCACCAGCAACTCCACAAAGAGCCCTCAACACCCCCGCTGCACTCAGAACAGTCACGCGTCCGACCCCCGCAGGCGCCAGCGGCGACAAACAATCTAATATCATGGCCGTGTCGTTGAACACGTCCGCAGACAGCCGGTACATCTTGCATTCTGGCTCCAGGGCGGTGCCGACGCGGTGCGCGAAGAGGATCGTCGCGATGCGACCTGATGTATCTTGTAGAATGTGCAGCAGGAGGGCGGATGTAGGAGAGGCGGTGGCATTGCCGACTCCGACGCCTTGGTCTTGTTAGTAAGGTGTTGTTGATGCGCAAGCAAAGGCATGTATAAAGGGGATTGGGGTTGTTGCGATCTCGTCAATCAAAAAAAAAAAAAAAAGATGTTACCCTGTAATACGGCCCTGGAAGAGAGGAGGCCTGCAATGGAGCTGCAGAATGCCTGGATGGAGTCCTATATATATATATGCATGCCGTAGCTCGTCAGCTGTTGTCAATCCAGGTTCACTTGTCTTGTGCCCATTCATAGCTATTAGGACTGAGCCACAATTTTGATGACATTTATGCAGGCACACAACACAAGACTCACAAATATTTGATACCTAAGTGAAACCTCTGGTCAACAAGTGCTGCTTAGGACGGACCTGGACCAAATAGATTGAATCGAGGCACTCACTGAAGATAATCGTCGCTAACACTGTGCGGATACCCAGCCGGAAGAAATACGTCAACCAGGGAATTGCGAAGCGAGGTCAATGACCATGGTGAACAAGACGAGGAGGATGAATACTGAGACAGAAATCAGCTACAGAATACGCCAAAAAAAAAACCCCCACGGAGCGTGGTTTATTTCCAAGAGATGGCGTCTTTAGCTAGGGCTATCTCATGATGTCTATTGGATTCGATCAAGTATATAGACAGAAAGAAACATCAACGTACAACGACATCGATTCGTCCTTTTCTGGTGCTTTGAATCCCGCCTTCTGCAGAACTCTTGGCCGTGACAGTTGACTCCGAATAGACATAGGTTGTCGTCGGACTATCGATCTCGTCCGTTTCTGTTAAGGTTATGACATTTCCGTTGCGGGCACCAGATGTCATTGTTTGAAAGAAATACGACCGAGTCGGCTAATTCATAGAAGGCAGTACTTATTTGGGCACTCGAACGGTCGAGCAAGTTTTGGCTGTGGAGATAGGAGACAAGTGAGATGTTAAGAGTTGTTGTTGTTGATGAGTGAGTGTCGTTGAGGGCGGAGAAAGCACGTGCAGCCACCTATATCCATCGCTGCATATGCACGGCTTCTGATACGAAAGCTTTTATCTCAACAGGTCTTGAGTTGCTTGGAATCGCTTCATGGGTCGTCATTGGAACACTCTACCTAGTCAACACTACTAGGTACGGACTGTTCGGGGTCCGTTGACTCAAGCTTCGTACGGACAATGGAAGATTGATTCAGTTGCGTAACTTTTTGAGTGTTTTTCTAGTGAAACAGGTAGGATATATATATGAACGCTTGAGGGCCTGATTCCCTGCAGCCATGCACACGTAGAAGATGATAAGAACCAAAATACAGAAACGCAAAAAGGAAAGAACATCAAAGTGGTGCATATCCCCAACCACCAACGCCACAATTAGAAAGACAATTGACGAAGAATGAGTAATGACGAGCGGAGAGAGGAAGTTTCAGACAAACCCAATAACCACAGGTTACTCGATATAAAAATGGAGGTCCACCGGCAAGAAGTTGCATGCAAAATGACAGCGTCCAGTCTTCGAAACGTTGGCCCTCCACATCAAGGAGAGCCGAAATGATATCCCCAACTTAACAAAGTTAACAACACCGCTGACCAATGTGCCCTCCATCAGCATGATAGTGGCGCGACTAAACCGTCTTCCCCGTCATACGTGCCACGGGTTCGTCCGTCTTCCCCTGTCAGCCCATGATCGATTGCCGACATGGCCTCATGCAGACAAGAGCGGAACATATTTACGAACAGAGACTGGCGCCGCCCGTCTCAATGGCCTCGATTTCAGCCTCAGTCCATGGCAGTCGATGGAAGCGGTCTGGGAGCTCGTCACGATCGAAGTACTCTCCCTTCTTCGGCTCAACCGGACCGAGAGAGGCACCGGGAGCACTTCCAATGGAACCATGCGCAAACGCGGAGCGGCTAAGGGGGCCGTGTTGCTGAGCCTTGGAGCGGTAGGCAGCAAAGGAGTCCGGAAGAGCATCCAAGGGAGAGGCAGGGTGGACTCGAGGGGTATGGTCAACAGTTGCTGGGGGAAAGAGAAAAGGGAGAGTTAGGCGGACGGCTCAAGCATCATCAAAGCTGATAAAAGGAAAGGGAGAAAGACAACGTACGAGGAGTACCACGCTTGCCAATGAAGCGGATGAGAGGAGTGCGAGCTGCGTTGCGCAGAGCCGGGCTGACACGCATCGTGCGGAGGTGATATCTCGGATCGCGGGACGGAAGTGCGCGGAGTGGTTCTTTTGCAAGGTGGGATGTTTCGTCTGACGAGGAATGCAGCGAGAATTGAGCGAAGAGAAGACAAAATATACTGTCGAGAGGGAGGGGAGAAGAAGATGGATGAGGGGGGATAACTGAGGAGAAGTGGTGGTGGAGAGAGAAGAGCGAAGAAGCGGGCGGAGAGCAAGATAGTAATAATAATTGCAGTCCGTCCAGAGACGCCCGTCAAAAAAAAAACAGCTGCCGTTCACGCGCTCTTCCCGACCTCCGCGATCGTTAAATCTTAATTTTCTCCTTGCATTCAAGCCAGGGCACTTTTTTTCCAGAGTCGGCATGCGTGTCCGGATCAGCTGCATGTCGGAGCTGCCCAGTGCGCCTCGGACACTTCCCTACATCTCCAACTTCGGTGTTTCGCTCACCGAACGCTTCTGCTCTCCTCTCCAGAATGGCGCATGTTTTGTCCGTGTCCCGACCGCGTCTTCGTCCCGCTTCTCCAACTCCGACCCGTCGTCCTCCATCCAGAACGCACGGCGACATTAACTAATCCATCGTCATCCGTCATCGGCTTCTGTCAATCCTTGACAGCGATCGTCACTTGGTCGTCGTCGTCGTTATCGTCGTCGTCGTTGTCGCAGTTCCACACAGCTTTTGCTGGTCCACGCGCTTCTGAACGTGGTGCCACCTTGCACCTGATTGTCATGGGCATCAACGCATAATTAAGCCAAGTTCCAATTCCAATGACAATCCCCATTATCAGTTCTCTCTGATATCCACCTCGTCCATATCATTGTGAGCCCTACGGCGCTCCCCGTCTGTCAACTAGTCAGGTCACCACGGTCTCGGCCACTTGCGTCCCGACTCCTTCCGCTACGATATCCAATTGTCTTTGCAGGAGATTGCGCAGTCTGTCCTCGTGGGGTTTATTTGTTTTTATTTTCACCTTTATTTTTATTTTTATTTTATTTATTTATTTTATTTTATTTTATTTTTTCAAGGCCCTGCTTCTTGGACAATGCATGAGTTGCTGCTTTTTGCCTCGGTTCCTTCACACCAACACCATGAACTTCTCCAGCAGCTGGCCGGCTTAACCGCCATGCAACCACGCCACTACCTGGAGAGGCGTCTGATCTTCAAGGCATATCGGAAACCCGGCGTGCTCAGTCTCCGTTCGGGTGCCGGTCAGGATGTACAGCCTGTAGAGTTACAGCGTCTGAACAAGATGCTTAACGGGAACATGTTCTACACTCAGGTTGCGGGACCAGTATCGGAAAGAGACTTTGGCACAAAGGATCCATCGGCTATGGACCATGATATTCCCATGACTGGACTGGAGGGGGAAGACAAGGTAGATGGCGGTGACTTTTACGATATTGACAGTCAGCGGTGGAGACTGGAGTTTAGAGACATACCAGAAGCTGCAACTCGCTCGGCCGTCACGTCGCGGCTTATGTCCAGTGCCAGCCTACCGCGTGGAGACATTGTGACCCCAATGGAAGCCTGGGGATATAGGTTAGTTTGCCCTCCTGGGGGTTCGTATCCTATCCTGTCCCGATTCCGTCTGCTGATGTACCCCCAGCTTTGTCACGGAATATGTCATTGAGGGGGATATTTTTATCTACAATGATGTTGTCCTTTTCTTGCATCGTGTTCTCCACTACCCTCCCTCGACCGAGAGCTACAAGGGGCCACGACGGCAGCTACCGCGAATGGAGCAAATGGTGCCGCTGGATAAGAGTGGAAGCCATGTTCTACAGGCTGCCATCACCGTTCAGGACGGTAGTAATCAGGAGGCAATGAAAACTGCCTCTCAACACTTACTTGGAATTAGAGAACAGCTCAGAAGCGCCGTGCGCCTAGAACCGGCAGACAGACTGTCCCTAGATTCACGGGCAAAGTAGACGGTTTTCCTCAATATTTTGGAAGGAGTTCTTAGACCAGTAGATACTAGATACCCCAGAACCATGCGTCTCAGGTGTCCACAGGATATCAAAATTAAAAACAAAAATAATAGAGCTTGCATAAGAAGAGTGATGTAAAATAGTAGCAATCCAGGGACACCTAAAATATACCTGGAGCAATTTGCTCAGGCACCCACCAGACATGTGACTGCGTGACGCTCTCGCGCGGTCCGTCGCGTCGAGAGCTCTAAGCTGGTGCGACAGCTTGGTCTACAGCTTTTATCACCACTTTCTCATTCTCGCGTAAGCTCGTCATTCCATCCTGGCTTTCACGATTCTCCGCCTACTCAGAGTCGTCGACATGACGGCCGGCACGAAGCGGTCGGTGCCTGCTAGCGGTAGCATCTCCCCGCCGCCGCTGAAGCGGAAAATCGGATCGACGGTGACGAGTACGTGGACTACACTGTTTTTTTCCCCTCTCATTGTTCACCTGTGGGCCCTGTACTAAAATCACGTACAGACAAAGCCGTCGCTGCATTCTTTACTCCAACATCTAAGAAAAAGCTGGACCAGATAACATGGCGCGTTGTCGGAGGGAGCTTGGTGATTGGGAAATATGCACCTGAGCCGGAAACTACGAAGCAGAGAGCCACGGAGAATGGGAAGAGGAAAATCGCGGCGTTCGACCTTGTATGGAAAATGTTTTTTTTTTATATTTATTTTGCCTTGATATACTTCTGTTCTTTGAGCCTGTTGAGCGGTGATCCCGAGACTGACAGTTACTTATCCCAGGACTCGACATTGATCACCACGGCTTCGGGTAACACCTTTCCGAGAGGTGCTACGGATTGGAAATGGTGGCATGCAAGTGTGCCGACTAAGTTAAGAGGTCTAAATTCCAAAGGGTATGTACTCTTGTATAGGTACCTACCTGCCTTGGGAATATCCCCGTGCAGCAGTCAACTGACTCTGCATGTAGGTACCAAGTCGTCATCATCAGCAATCAGAAGACAATCAGCATACAGAAAGAACTCAAAGCGGGACGGAGCGATTCCAAGAGCCTGGCGACCTTCAAGGAGAAAGTGACCGCCATCATGCGGCAGTTAGATATTCCCTTGAGCGTCTACGCGGCAACAGAACATGACGAGAACAGAAAGCCGCGCCTAGGCATGTGGAGGGAGTTTCTAGATGATTACGATCTTGACGTCGACGGCGTGGATTTGCCCGGTTCGCTCTTCGTTGGAGATGCCGCTGGACGGCCAAAGGATCATTCTAGCGCGGATCGGTAAGGGGAAAAAAAAACCGACAGGACCCGCTAAAAGAGAAGTGCGATGAAGACAGGTCTAACTGTTTGCTTAGCCACTTTGCAGCAAACGTCCGGATTCCTTTCAAAACACCAGAAGAGTACTTCCTCGGCGCGCCTCCAGATATGGCCACGGCATGTTTCGATCCTGTGTCATATCTCCCCTCCGATCCAGATGAACCAGGTATGTTTCTTAAATGGGCGTTGGCTGCGGATGCTGACGATGTTGATCGGCATTGTTAGATCCCTCGCCGTTCTCCAAGAGGAATCCTGTCGATCTGGTCATCTTCGTTGGCAGCCCCGGGGCCGGGAAGTCTACGTTTTACTGGAACTACCTTGAACCATTGGGATACGAGCGCGTCAATCAGGATATTCTCAAAACTGTACGTGGGTTCTAGGCGGCTTGATCTCCGCGATAGCCAAAAGTTAACTCAACTGCAGCGCCCGAAATGCATCAAAGTAGCCAGGGAGCACCTGGCTGCCGGTAGGTCTGTTGCTGTTGGTACGTTCAACAGATCGGTTCTTTCGCGAGCAACCCAAAACCACCTACTAACCTGCTCTCCTCCCAATGTTTACTTCACAGACAACACAAACGCAGAACCAGAAACAAGAAAGAACTGGATAGAGTTAGCCAAGGAACTCAACGTCCCCATCCGCTGCATCTACTTCTCCGCATCCCCGGAGCTATGCAAACACAACAATGCCGTCCGAGCCGCTAATAAAGAACTAGTAAGTTTCCCAAACGTCATATCGCATACTGCACGCAGCCGCTACGAAAAGGCTAACGTATGCGATGCGATCTAAAGAATCCGGAATCCCGCATATCCCTCCCGGGAATAGCCTTCCATGACTTCGCGCGGCGGTTCCGCGAACCCCGGCTCTCAGAGGGCTTCCAGGACATCGTACCTGCAGCCTTCCGGTTCAGGGGCGATGAGTCGGCTAGGAAGTTATGGAGCCAATATTGGATATGAACTGTGATCTTTGTTTTTTTCTTTTTTTTTTTTATATTTTGTTCGAGCCTCGTCTCTAACCGGTCCTGGTTCTGATCGGATAGGGAAATCGGTTACAGAGCAAAGAGTTAAGTGGTTGATATTATTATATTTAATTAATAAATGAATAGATAACGAACAATCTTCACGAGTTCTATATTCTCTCCTTTTTTTTTGTTCTGGACTATCTATGTATAGAAAGGTCCATATCTCCGGATCCATCGGTATGGCTCATTGTTGTTTGGTACCCTTCTCATTTCCGCCGTGCCTAGGTAATGGCTTGATTGTTCATGGGTAGATAGACAACGGGCTTCTTTTCATATTTTCTTTCACGGGCCTCTTTCAACCCTTGGCTATTCTTGTCTCAGCCCTGTTTTCAGGCACTCGCAATTCTCCCTGCAATTAGAGTGCCCTTGTCATAAAGGCAACTGACCATGGGATTCCCTGTTAGCTTAATAGGGAGGACATGCTTTTTATATATACCTACAAACTAAGCTTCTTCTTTCGAAATATTAATTTCACTTTGCTTTCTTGATCTTCATCATGGTCATTAATGTGCATTACTTAGTATGTCGCTATAAGATACACAAATCTACAGGGTCATGGGTATGCCAGTCAAGACAGGCCCGAATGCTCGGTCAAACCCGTACCACCTTCAGATGAATTCCTGTCCTGCGCTCCTCTTTGTTCTCATTGTCCGTTCGCAACAAGTTATTCTTGTCTTTCTTGTGAAAACGGTCCTTCTCCTTTTCTCTTTTCTCCTGTTTCGTTGTTCCTCGAGCTTCCAGAGCCCGCCTTAGACGAGACAAGAATCCTCCTCACTAGCATAGGACGCCAGTGATTAGTCCCAGAAGAAGAGAACAAGACAAGCCCAGTACAGTGGCACCACTAAGTGCGACGTGCATGAATCATATGCGTCACAATGTCAGAGTACCTAAAAATAAAGATGGGGGCACCGAAATGAAATAGAAGATGAGGTGACCAGCGTAAGAAAGTCAAGGCAATCGTATCCTTTCCCTTGAGCTGGAAACTCATCGGGTCATAAGAGTCGTTACGATGAACAACGGTGAATAAGAGATTAGTCATTAATCATCATCCGGCATCAGCGTAGCCTAGGATTTGGTGACAAGTTCTTGGAAGAATTTGAAGAGATTCCGCTTTCTCTGGCATTTGGGTTGACAAGGCCTGTGAATGCGGCCCCCTGGTGCAACACTCATCGGGCCGACGATCTCCTCATCTCCAAGCTCAGGGAACTTGAGGTTGTCGTTGAGGCGAGGTAACCTGACTTGCTCGCAAGGATGGAGATTGGATCTGGTCAACCCAAGATCCTCCCACCCGATAGTGTCCAGCTGAACAATCATGGTTTCGTAGTTTTGCTTCCATTCCTTATTAAGGGCCGTCCACTTCTCCTCGGTCAGCTTGTAGATGTTGGACGTGACGCCGTAATGTTCCCCAGTGCGGACAAGGTGTCTGGCAAAGTTGCACCGGGCAACGTCCCAATCGGCACGCAGCTGCCGGAACGACTCGGCATCGCAGATCTCAGGCACATATGGCTCCGGCTGAATGGTAAAGTTGGCATGGCCCAGCTTGTGAGTCCATTCGTCCTTGGGATCTGACAGCATGAGTGGCGCTGGCATTTCACCAGAGACCATCCGAACTGTGCTTGTCCGCGGCCGGCCGAAAGATGAAACCGATGGCTTACTAGACAATGGGGGAGAGGGCAGGCCTGGCAAGCGAGGATCGGCAACGACGACGATGCCGCTGTCACGGTCAAGTTCCGAGGTATCAGCCACCGACGGCGACTGTAGAGGCGAGGTCACCTTGGAGACTATGCCACTGGACAGACCGTCGCCCATGAACGGTGGCAGAAGGGGAGTAGTAGCCTGCCGTGCAGAAGAGTCATCGGGCTCATCTGTGCTCGGTCTGTCGATATCAATTGGCTGCGTTTCCGACGACATGCTGATTCGTTGGTCTTCAAACAGGGCGGCCGCCGCTGGTGAAGAAGGAATGCAAAGGTCGAGACGCGCGATTGGGTTCATGGCGAGGGACGAAGTTGAGGAGTTAGCTCGGGACCGTAGGTTTCCCACAGGGCTATCCGGGGCGAACTTCGATCTCCATCGGGACGACAGGGTGGAGATCTGGGAATTAATACGTGAAACTCCTTTCAGGGAAGCACCGTCGGAGGCTCTGGTTCTTATCGAGTTTCGCAAGTCCATCCCGGTATCAGAGAGGTCATAGCTGCCGGAGCAATCGACAAAGGAGAAAAAGGAATCGTCGGCAGCGGAAGCGCCATGGTCGAAGTGCTCTTTGACCGTGAAGTCAGTCAGTAACAACAACGGACCAGGATCAAAGCCAGAGAGAATTATCTGTTTTAAGACTGAAACAAACAAAGGGCTGCACATACGAAAGTATTCGTCTTCCAGATCAGGAGGTTCACATGGCTCAGAGTATTCACTTCCCAGGGGCTCTTCTTCTTTGACGCCTGTCAACTGGGCCCTGGAGGGGCTCTCCACAGAGAGACCAAGACCGGAAGAAGAGACCAGGGAAGAGACGGAGCTGGAGAAGCGTGTGTGACCCTTGGCGGAGAAAAGAGAAACAGTGGGAGACACTGGCGCAGAAGAATGGACTGTCAGGGGCGATTGAGGCACCTGACGGGTCTGAGAGGATTCTGTACTGGCATCAGAGCTATCACGCCGCTTTGCTTCTAGCAGCTGGGAGAGCTTCAGCATGATTGGGGTAGAGTGCTGTGGAAGAGTATGAGGCAGGGCAGTAGTGGAAAGGCAACAATGTTCCCAGAAAACAGAAGATAACAGGAAGCGTAGGAGAGATGCGGAAAGATAGGGAGGGGATAAAAGAGGGCGAATAAGAGGATCAGAGGAGAAACAGTACAAGACACTGGAGAAGAGTTAAGACATCATCCAGCAAGAAGGTAGGGTAAAACTGGCTCCGAGAACGGGGAACAGCAGCTGCAGCGCTAGAAGACGTGGCGGTGAGATGGACTGGTAGATGCAGGTGGGCCAAGAAGAGGAACAAGAAGAAGGGATAGAAAGAGAGTGAGTCAGTGAGTGAGTGAGTAAGTGAATGGCGGAAAACACAGCAACAGCAAGTTCGCGGTTGGGCCTGCTCTTGGAGGTTCCTGCAGGAACGCTCGTTGGAGGGAGCAGGCGCAATGCAGAGTTTAGGGTATCCAGAGTCTTGTCTGTCGGGTAGGAGAGGAAGTCAGCCAACGTCCATTGCGGGAAGAGAAAAACAAACTGGCCCTGGAGGGGGCAAAAGACGAATGAGAAGAGCAGCAGGAGTGGAAAGAAGCTCCAATGACAACGTGGAGAGAGAATAAAGTTGCAGACGTGGACGAAGAACAGCTGGCGACGTGTTGTGACGCGAAAGAGACGGAGGGAAAGAATCACCGGTTGCAGAGAAGCGAAGTACCCGCGGGTATAACTGATGGAGACGGCCGAGAGACGTGGTTTACGTTGCCAATGCTCTGTAAGGAACGTGTTGTAGAGGGAGAGAAAGCAGCAGACGAGACGTGGTCAAGAGAGAGAGAGAAAGAGAGAGATAGAGAGAGAGGGAGAGAGAGTGACAGAAGAGTTCGTCTTGATGCAACGTGACCAGGGCTGTTTTCTCTTGTGCTCTCAGCAAACGAAACACCGGCAATCAGGCAGATGGACAGGCAACGACGGAGTCAGACGGACAGAGAGAAGAGGAGGCGAGAAGAAGAAGAAGAATAAGAAGAAGGAGAGGAGCGCAGATATGATCCAGCAGCGCAATGTGCAATCCAACCCCGCAGCGAGGAATAAATTTTGAAAATTGACAGGCGACCGATCTCCATGCACGATCGAGAGCTGCAACGGCGGGCCTACTTCTAGTTCTGTTTCTGCTTCTGTGTCTCCGGTGCTCAGGCAGACCTGCAGGCCATTATCTATGCCTCTCTGCTACGAATACTGGCTCCTTGCTGTGTACTGGCTGCCGGCAATCCGGCCCATGGTTGCGTACCCGGCACTCTACCGCGCCTCTTTTCGTTCCCAGCAGGGTTATTATGCCTGGTACCTCTAGTCCCGAGCTTATATGCAGCAAACATACCTGCTACACTGTCCAGTCGTCTATGTGCAATTCCTGATCCCATCCCAGGCTATTTGCTGTTGGGATTGGGAAAACCTGTCTGGTGTGAATGGTGTACACTACACCTTGTACTCTGCATGCTCACGATGGGACAGGAACCACCGTTGTCTGATTTTTCTCTCCTTTTTTTTATTTTTTATTTTTTTTTTTTCCCCTTCTCTCGCCATAATTTTTACTAATTTTTTATAAGCCTTTACTCTGTTTGTGTGTTTGACCAGAAAATAAACAGGAGGAAAAAAATCTGGTTCGTCAGCAGACCTAAGAAAGTCAAGTCCACCGAGTTCCACGGTTGAAAATCGCCGGGCCAGACTACATGAAATGAAGTCATCCAGTGCCTATCCTTCGTCGCCGTGGACCCAGGCAGGACTTCCATGGTTCTGGACCGTCGTGAGTGGTCCGCTCCAGTTCCTCGGTATGACCTCTTTGCTCCATCTGCCACTCATAAATCGCCATCGGAAGCGAGCTTCTGGACGATGCAGTCATCGTGGTCCCGCCCATGGTTGCGCTAACTTTTTTTTTTTTTTTAATTTTTTCCCTTTCTTTTTATAGGATAGTCAATCGCTAACGGGACCAGTGGCACTTGCTCACTTTCCCTTCGCGCGATCTTCGCGCGATTCCCGGTCTCTTCCGTCGCTCGCGTTTGGTGGATGGATGCCTGAGAACCCTGTCTACCCAGCTGCTCAACGTGAGACGCGGTCCTTCTGGCATTCCATTTCAGACTCCTACAGCATACTCTGTAACCCGCCCTGTACGCGGGACGCGACACCCGGCTACACGCTCGTGCTTTGCATACACGCAGATTCCCCCCCCAATCCGTCCGTCTGCAGATTCTTTCCTATCGGATCACTGGTAGCAGCGAGGACGGACTTGTTGTGGCGCTTCTTGCCAATAGCATTCTATCCGTGATGCTGCTTTGCAGGGATCGAGACTTGTTTTTTATTTAATTTAATTTTCTGTGTTGGTCCTCTGGTACTTTTTGTCTCCCAGCCTCCTCGACTGGAATGTCCCTCCAACCAATAATCCTTCAAAGGACATTCGATCCCGACGACACCGCTTGGGTTGGAAGCTGGCCCGGTCGTGTCTGACGGTGTATGCTGTGCAGCAGGATGCGATGTACGATGTGCCGGCACACAGCATCGGCTGTGTTCGACGTGGATGCAAATGCGCGCTTCCCCGGGCGGCTGCCCGCAAGGGAGACCGCAGTAGTTCCAGGGACGATCACTGTCATCGTCCCGGCCAGACCTTTGATTGAACTGAATCTTAATCGCAGGTCGATAGTGGATCTACGCCGATTGACTCTGGTAGAAGGCAACCTGCAATTCCATCGTATCTTCTGTGGCCACCATGATCGTATTTGTACCTAGGTAAAGTAGTCTACTATGTACGGAGTATACTTGTACAAAAGAGACGGATTATTGTACAAGAGACCAAAGAAGCGTAGCATCAACAACAGAAGTGCAAGACTCGGTGAGTCAACGAACACCGCTCAATCGGATACCTGCAACCCACATCGATGTCGAACAGCTCCCATTCCAGCACAGACAGCGCAGCTGGCCCGGAGGACAATCCAATTGGACCAGAGTCTTGGCCTGTTCTTATTTCATCCGTCGACTGAGCTCATCGACATGGTCCAGGATCCATGGGAGATCGGTCACCGTTTACCATGCGTCTATTTACAGAAAGGGTAGTTGCGGATCTTGTTGGGGGCTCAGTACCCCATGGACAGAGGCTCGTCTGACAGGTTTTTTTTTGTTTTTTTTTGGGATCCGGACTAGACCGTCTGTCTGCTGTGTCAGTCGGGAGGCCTGCTCCCGATCTGAGCGAAGTTGTTGGTCTGCCGGATATTGGTGTTCACTTTGCAGGGTCCAACAGTACTCTCGCACCCACCACTTCCAAAGAATCCTTTTATCTATTTGCCCTGTAGAGAGAGAGAGAGAGCATGGACATGCCATCATCCATACGACATGCTACCATGTTCCAATGAACTGGAGCCCTTTTCCGGCGCCCGCCTTCTACTCACCGAGGGCCCCTTCTTCTTCTATTGGGGCACATCGCAAGGCAACTCTCATGCGAATAACCGTTGATCCCTCCCATGGTTCACCAGGTACTGGAAGCAACGTGGTGGGGATATCCACGGATTTCCTCGGGGGGGAACCAGCAAACTCTGGTTCTGAACTCTTTCTTTTGAAACACTCGCCCGCCACACAGAGGACAGACAGGCTGACAACACGAGATGTAAAATCGGACACCCCCGGGCGGGGGACGCGTTCGACAAACACTGGTACTGGTAAAGTCTGATGTCCACTTTGAGAACTTTTCGAACGTTCGAAATCTTGCCCGCTTTTTCTTTTTTTTTCTTTTTTCGCCTAAGGCGTGCGTGCTTCTTGGCCTATGTTTGACTGGCGTGCTGGTGTCGTCATTGTAGTTGATCTATCTATTATTATCTTGGGGTAACCGTCTCTTGAATACGAAATGTGCCGTTGCGAAGACTCCTTGCGATCCTGTTTTTGTGCTGCTTGTTTCAGGTTGGTGGCGCTTGTCCAAGCGAGCAATCCAAACTCAACGTCTTCAACCATCGGTACCTGGGTAATTGTCTGCATACGCCTCTTCCCCAGGACCCCGATAGGTAGAGGTATCTGTTCGTGTTGGTCTCATAATTAATAATTCTTGTTCCTGTTCCTATTTTGCTCTAATTATATACCTCCTGCCTGTTCGCAGTCCCACAGCTCAGATCCTGCTTCCGTCTTTGCCTTGTCCTGTCTCCTTTTTCCTCATGTAGCCTTCGTATCTACCTATTGACCTAGAAGGCACCATGGCACTCGGTGATCTCCAGCATGACTCAAGTCAACACTGCCTGTAATAGTAATGAAGCATGTCTCTTTAAAGCGGCCTCGTAAACATCACGTGATCATGACTTTTTCGGATCAGCCTCCGAGTTCAACGCATCGCGCCTCTTGGGATGATCAATTCGTAGTAATAGGAGACCGCCCGTCAAAGAAAAGGGGAGTCTGCGGGGATCAAGATGAGATTATCCATCCTGTCATGCCTGGTGGCAAGTTCTACGACTGCGATTGCAGCGCTGCAAGGACAGAGTCCGCTTTCGAGCACCACCAGCACCACCACTAAGTCACCGGCGGCCAAATCGCAATTGGATAATATTATCAATTCGTCGCTATTGCTTTCTTTCCACCGCGATATCGTCCAAATCGGGTCTATCTCTGGCCACGAGCAGAATGTCGGGGACTTTATCGTTGACTTCCTCAAAGCTCGCAACTTCACCGTGCTCGTGCAGCCCCTCTTGAACGGAGAGAGCGAGAACGAGAACGAGGACGATTCTCGTCCTCGTTTTAACATCTACGCCTACCCGACCGGTATGACGATAGACCCCGACTCTCCCGGTGTGCTCCTGACGAGCCACATTGACACTGTCCCGCCGTTCATCCCGTACTCGCTCACCGCACCCGACAAGCATGATGATGATAATAATGCGGATGATGCAGCCGGCATCGACCGCGATTCCATCATCATCGCGGGCCGCGGCACGGTCGACGCCAAAGGCAGCGTCGCAGCACAGGTAATCGCCACCTTGGAAACCCTAACCGAGACGCCCTCGGCTCCGCTCGCGCTGCTCTTCGTAGTCGGCGAGGAAAACTCCGGAGCAGGCATGAAGCACTTCTCCTCATCAGACCTCAACACGGCCCCCTCGAGCTTCCACACGGTCATCTTCGGCGAGCCGACGGCCCAAGCCCTCGTCTCCGGCCACAAGGGCATGGTCGCCTTCTCTGTCCGCGCCACCGGCCAGGCTGCCCACTCGGGATATCCCTGGCTCGGCCGCAGTGCTGTATCTGCCATCCTGCCGGCGCTGTCGCGCGTGGATATCCTGGGTGATATCCCCGTTGAACAGGGCGGGTTGCCGTCTAGCCCGAAGTATGGGCGGACGACCCTGAATATCGGGTCGGTTTCGGGCGGCGTCGCTATGAATGTCGTGCCGGCTGCCGCGGAGGCGGCGGTCGCCGTGCGTCTTGCGGCAGGGACGCCCGAGGAGGCGAGAAGGATTATTCGGGAGGCCGTTGCGAATGCCACGAATGATGATCCGGATGTGAGTGTCGTTTTCCCGCCTAATGCGGGATATGCGCCGCAGGACCTCGATAGTGATGTCGATGGGTTCGAGGTCACGACTGTTAACTACGGGACGGACGTGCCGAATCTCGTGTTGAGTCGTGGTCCTGGGAATGTCTCTGTCGCTAGGTACCTGTATGGACCGGGGAGTATCCATGTTGCCCACAGTGATGATGAGGCTATCACTGTCGGCGAACTGGAGGATGCCGTTCGTGGGTATCGTCGGTTGATCGATGCTGCGTTGGCGCGAGATCTGTATCGAGAATAGAGGCAGCCCGGTGGACATGATGTAGATATTTACCTACAGTATATACACGCATATGTCATCAGTGCGGATTATTATGGATGTCCAGACATGAACGCAATCCTGGATAGCGCCCCAAGGTATCCAAGGTATCATGATGTAATTCAAAAGGTATCCTGTCTCGCGCCTCATCCAAGGCATGCGTTTCAAATGCAACATCCATGGAACGGACAGATATATACAACAGCAGCGGTATCCGTGAAAAAGCGACCAGACCCGACAGCTACAGAGCACAGAAGCCTCGGAAGCAAAATATCGGACACCTCCAGATACTAGTAGTAGTAATCAACAGTGAACAATCCAAAAACTGAATGTGAAATTCTAAATGGCCATGGTGTGGTACTACGACCTCGCCTGTCTCGTCCACCCTGTCTTCAAATCACCGCCCAGTTGAAAGCGGGGAAATGGATGTGCTTCGGTGTTGAACACCGTCTCCTCGAGAGGGACAAAGTCCGGATCCGAAAACAAAAGATACAAATACTTCAGCGTCTCCGCGAGCCAAAAGCTCTCCATGTTGTCTCGCTGGACAGCCGGGATCGTGTCCGCGTTCGAAAGCGACGTGAATCCCGTAATGCGCTGCGTTTTCGGACTATTTCCATCATCGGACGATGACGATCCTTTGATGTCCTCGTCCGCGACCTCTTCGATCACCGCCGTATGCTTGATGAAGGCCTTGAACATCTCCCACCCCCAGTGACGATATACTTCGTCGCCTGTGATGCGGTACATGTACAATAGCGATTCGACCGTCTCCGGTCGCTGGAGATTGTGCCGATCTTGAGATTGGATATTGACGTCTTTCCTCCATGGCAGCGTCTCATCCTCCAACGGATACAGCGGTTGGGACTTAAGATGTAAGTCTTCACCCGAAGACTTGCGATCGTCCTTGATCATGGTGGAGTCGGGATACATGTCACTCATCATCATAGGAGGTTGACTCATTTCAAAGTACGTGATTTCCGCTGCAAGACCCGTCTGCGTAGCGAGATACATTGCCCAACATGTTTTCATCAGTTCTCTGGCAAGCAAGATTTCCTCGTCATGTCGGAGACTCCACTCCGACGACTTCTTCGCCTCTGAGAGCGACTGACCTCCTGTCGCCCCCAGCGCGATGGTCCCCGGCAAAAAGCAGACCAGATGGTCCATTTTGCCCAATAAGTTGCCATGGAGACCGTCGGGACGTTCTCCAAGGATGGTCAGCTGAGCGTTTTTGGAATATGTGATTAGATGCTTGCGGATCCCCGCCAACGACTCGTCCCACATGTCCTTGTAGATTGGCTCCTGCTTCGAAGTCTGCAGATACTGCTTGATGAGATATTCTGATAAACGTCAGAGACCAAATCTTTGGCAAGCTTACCAAAACGAAATTGGCACGCAAACATACCGTAGTACGAGTCACCCCTACTCCCAAGGCGAATATTATTGCCCTTGAAATTACCCGTGTCGGGATGAATGTAGATAGGAACCAATCCATCTTGTACATTCTGGTCGTCCACAACTTTCATCACGTGTTCCACCGTCTTCCAGTACTCGGCTTCGCCTGTCAATTTGGCAAGGTATTTGAATTCCAGCTGCACAGTAGTGACCTCGGAGGTCGATGAAGCACCGCCGTCCGCATGGGATGGCAAGCCTTCCGATTTGTTCAGATTCACGCTGGCGTAGGGAATACCCGTTGGAGAGTCAAAGGCACCCAGCAGTCTGTTGGCGAGGTCGGTGGCCTTCTCAATGTACAAGTCCTCGCCGGGTGAACCGATATCATCGTCGGATATTGGGGCGAGGCTGGGGTAAGCAGTCGAAAGGTAATGGGCGGAGAGTAAACCGCCTAGCATGCGAATAGAAGTCTCAAAGGTGCTAACGTCATGGTCTTGGTTATACTGGAGGGAGTTATGAATCCAGTGGCGAGCATGTTGGACCCGGGAGGTGAGATTCATGATCATCAATGTGTCAAGAGCATCGACAATTATCCAACCCATCCCGCCGTCCACCATATGTCTGCCCTTTTTGGAAATTGGTTGATACTCGTCATATCCTAGCGGTCCAAAAAGAAGGTAATCAATATGGGCTTTCTCCTCTCACGTAACAAAAGAGCATTGCAGGAGAAAAAGAAAGAGAATTCAAAACGTACCCCAAGCATGCTTCGCATAGCCGTCCCAGCTCACAATGAAGGCGTCTCTGACCTTCTCTCGCCTGTCCTCCCAATCAATAGACTTCTTCTTCCCGACCGTCCCACTCTCTGACTGGGAACTGCCGAAGCTCTGCATCCAGTTCCACAGGTTCACATCCCTCCCTGCCTCAGACCCTTTCAACCCAAATGTATCCCGACCACCAAACCCGCCCGTGAAGTACCACAGGAGAATCAATATAAATAGACCACCAGCACTATATACGAGCTTCCTCTGGTGGCGCTTGGGCCCTGTGGGCCGCGGCGCAAAATATGGTTTATCTTTATACATCGGGAGCGTCCGCGCACCCCCGCCAAACAAGCCGTTCAGTGGGCCGGATACTCCAGAAACAGTCTGTGAGAGTCCGTATCCAGGAAGTCCATTGTTCACTGCAGCCCGATTTGCGCGCCAATGGCCGCCGTCTCCGAGTGGTCGCTGAGATGGGAGCTGAGCAGCTGGGAAGGACATGACCGTCTTTGTTCAACGTTCCCTGCCTTTGTGACAAGGGCCGCCAGGGGATTCTCGTAACGACCAGGCGGGTTCGGAAGCCGAACTAAACGCCTGATTTCCCTGAGCCCTCAAGGTTGGAATGAAATGTCGTTCTCTGAAGTTGACCTGTTCCGCAAAGCGTCGTTTCTCGAAATTCTCGGGGGGCGCGGTGTGAACGGGGGGTAGCAAAAACCTGGTCTTCTATCTTAAAGGCGAAAAATCAGTCAGCGATGTTCAGTTACTCGCTTGCTCGCGAGACACCCTTCTGAGTTGTTGACAGCATGGCCAGAGCCGATTCCGCGCTGGAACTCGACGACTGGTCAGCTTGGGCTTAGGGGGAGCACAAAAAAAATAAATAAATAAATAAATAAAAACCAAAAATCAAATGCGACCAAGAAAAGCAGTAGACGACAGGGCGACCGTACCTACATGCAAGAAGTCATTGATGCTGATTCTGTTACATCAGATTAAGAAGAGTGTCTTCTGGAACTTGAAGCTTCGATAAGAGTAGTACCGCGTCCTCTTGGCACGGGTCGTGTGCTCGAGGTGGCCCCTGATAATTGATGATGGTTCGTCATCGGCGGCGAGTTGTCTGTAGATCATCCCAACTCGACCTGTAATACTTCTTTTGCCGGGGTCAATGGGATTCTGATATCGCGTCGTTCGTTTCGGCGTGGAGAATCCGGGGAGTTCCCTAGTCTGCTAGTCGGGCCGGCCACGACTTAACTAGGAGGCTGTATTTGAATGCCTCCACGCCTGGCTGTAAACTTTATTTGCTCCTAGAAAATTCCTTGAGTCCTATGTATTTCAGAAATTGGTTGACTTCCTATCTGGATGACATGATGCCATCCAGGGCCGGTGAGACAAACTCCACACGTAGGCCTAATCCACCTGCGTTTAAACCCACTGTATATCTACCATACAAAAACTACCTAAGAACCTTCGTTGCTGGTGGCCAACCGGTCTCGGCATCGACACTGCATGTTTGCCTACAGCCAAGGAGTGTGTCGGGCGTCTCCGGCTCTCAAATTGCCCCAGGACCAGGATAGATTCCAATGCATGTTTGGATTGTAGCGCTCATATATGAGATAGATAAGGTGGACATCTTCAATTACAGTTTCTGGTATTCCAACTTGCCTTCCAGTTTCTTCGCCTCTGCAACCTTTCGGACAGCCTTACTGAAGTCATCCTGGTTGATCGAATCACGATAGTCCTTGATTGCAAACAGGCCGCTGCATTCGATGTTAGGAAAGACCTTTAGAGAAGAGAAAGAGAGGAAACGGGTGATGAAGGGGAAAACATACGCTTCAGTGACCACATTACGAAGATCGGCTCCGTTGAGACCATCACTCATCTTCACAACACTCTCAAAATCAATTTCGCCCTCTATTTGGACGCCGGCGGTATGAATCTTCAGAATTTCCAAGCGACCGACTTCGTTGGGAAGGGGAACCTCAATCTTGCGGTCCAGTCGACCGGCACGCAGCAGAGCGGGATCCAGGGTGTCTGGCCGATTCGTAGCCATGATGATCTTCGTCTTTCCCAGGTAGTCAAAGCCATCAAGTTGATTCAGGAGCTCCATCAGAGTCCGCTGGATTTCTCGGTCCGCAGAGGTACCTTCTGAAAATCTCCTGCCTCCGATAGCGTCGATTTCGTCCATGAAGATGATACAGGGCTCATGCTCTTTCGCGTAGCCGAACATTTCTCGGATGAGTCGTGCCGATTCACCGATATATTTGTCGACGATCGCAGAGGAGACAACTGGAGGAGGGTCAGTGACATCTACGCAGCATTATCCCGGAGATTGTGGAATATGCATACCTTTCAAGAAATTTGTCTCCATGGAGCTAGCCACTGCACGGGCGAGTAGCGTCTTTCCCGTTCCCGGAGGCCCATAGAGCAAGACACCTTTTGGTGACTTGATTCCTACTCTCTGAAAAAGTTCCGGATTCTTCAACGGTAGTTCGATCACTTCTCTTAGTTCTCTGATCTGGTCGTTCAGCCCACCAACACCGGCAAAGTTGACTTGGCCGGGGTCCTCGAGAGACATGTTATATACCAACGGATCGACTTCTCGCGGAAGCATGCGCATGATGGTAAGCGTGGTCATATCAAGAGTGACACGAGTGCCCTGCTTTAGCTTTGATCGGTCGACCTTTGAGCGGCAGCCAACGACGTATCTGGGTCCGGACGATGCCTTGACGATAACTTGTACCAAGTCAGAAGGAAAACAACGAAACCCTCTTTTCCCTCTTGTACATAAGAGCGGCTAAATTGGAAATGAGATAAGGGACGGAAGGGAAGCTTACATCTCTCTTCGTCTAGCTGTTTCAAAACCTCTCCGATGATCTGACCAACACTCTGCAACGCTTTGATGTTGTCTTCAGAGATGTCGAACTCTCTCTGAAGATCCTTGATACCCATCCGTAGTGACTTGAGTTTCGCTTCCCATTCTCGTAGTTCTAGCAAGCTCTTCTTGTAATCCTCCAGGGCCTGGTCCCTCTCAGGGTCACCGGCGCCGTTCATAGCGATCTGAGGAATACGACAACGACGAGCAGGAGTTAAAAAGTAACCGGGGGAAAGAGGCCTATGTCTGTTCAACGATGTCAAAAAGAAATAGTGTCCTGTGGGCTGAGGGAGGTGACTCGCTGAAGTGTATCCTGGTTACTTGGAGGCAAGCTCGGGGAGCTGTCGAGCACCGGGCTAGCAGTTCAGTCACATGACTATAAATATTACGTAATCGGTAATAGTCACGGGTACAGGGGCCATGAATATCAGGCACAAGTATTCAGCCCGCGTGTTTGTTCGGTTTGGCTCACCGGGTGCGTCTATTACGCAATGGAGGGGAAGCTTCGAGACTCGCAGCACAACTGGAAGGACCCTGGTGTCTTTTTGGCCCTGTCTACAGTGTACACGTCATGCAATGAGTCTGTGTGGTGGTCTGTCAGGTCATGATGGTATTTGGATGCGGTTATGCTATACATAGGGTAACTACTATCTAGTAGTAGTATACTAGATAGTAGTACCACAACAGCATCTAGATGCTGGCGTAGTCGTCAAAAGAACGGGAATTCCACAACGACATCAAAATATATCAACATCGTCACTGCCAGTAGGCAATTAACGCTTACCACCTGGGCAACGGACGATTCAGGAGCTTCCGAGGAATGCGGGAGATACCGCTGGGAAAGCCAGTGGTGCCCCGCGGGACGCAGGTATGGATCGTCCAGCGAGAGACTGTGAAGCATCACGGCGCCCCACTGCTGCTTTGGAAAGAATCGGAGACCGCGAGGAGCACAATGAGAATCAGTCGGGAAGACTGTCTTGTCTGCCGTAGACAACAACAGCGCCGGTGGATATAAATAAAGCCAGCCCGTGTGGCCCCTCACTCCGATGCTGGTATTTCCCCCCGCTCCGGGCATCTCCTCCATAGCGTGTTAAATAAACTGCCTTTCGTCCTCGACGCCTAAGTTGTCATCTCTGCCCTCTCTCTTCCTTCCCACCTGCCTGCCTTCTGCATTCCCAGCTTCACTTCTGCCAGTCTGAACTCACTGTAAGTTGTCCCATCCATAGTGCTGTATTGCCTGAGTCCACACGGGCCCTGCGCTTGAAATCACTGTGTTATTCCCCCCACCATCATCACCCCACCACTCCCCTGCTTGCCCATGCATCGCCAGTTCTGTCATCATACCACGTCAACAGGAGGCAGACAAAGCTTCTGGCCCAGTACAGAGACGCGTTGGCAACTGTTACCGCCAATTGGCCTATCTACTCTCCGTGCGCGGCCTGCTATCCTTCTTGCGCATCTCAGCAATGGCTTTTTTGGCCATTCCCGCGCCGTTGTCGTACCCCTCCCGCTCCCTCTTTTCGGTGCATCGGTGAAGCTCTGTTAGTCACCGAGACATGAGCTTTCCCCTATATCTACCAGCTTCCCTCTCCCTGAATCTGTCGTGGCTAGCTTCGTTTTCTCTTTCCCTCCAGTTTGCTCTCTCCTTTTTTTTTTGGTCTTTCGACTTCTTGATTGTCTCTGACCATCTATTACGCAGCCTATAAAAGATGCCTATCTCTAAAGTCCACGCTCGTTCGGTGTACGACTCTCGAGGCAACCCCACTGTCGAGGTGGACGTTGTCACCGAGACCGGTCTGCACCGTGCCATTGTCCCTTCCGGAGCTTCCACCGGTTTGTTTTCCCTGCCTAAGAGGGAGAGAAGGAGCCTTGCTATGTAAAACTCCCTGGTATGCTGACGAGGAGTACTAAGGCGTGCATGAGGCCGTCGAACTCCGCGACGGTGACAAGTCCAAATGGGGCGGAAAGGGTTAGTGCTCTCTGACGCAGATAGCGTTTCCCTCCCCTTCCTCGACAATCAGGACACTGATAAAGTGGTTGGATTCCAGGTGTTCTGACTGCCGTCAAGAACGTCAACGAGACCCTTGGACCTGCTGTTATCAAGGAAAACATCGATGTTAAGGACCAATCCGCTGTCGACGCCTTCCTTAACAAGCTCGATGGAACTCCCAACAAGTCCAAGCTCGGTGCCAATGCCATTCTGGGTGTCAGCTTGGCCATTGCCAAGGCTGGTGCCGCAGAGAAGGGCATTCCTCTCTACGCTCACGTTTCCGATCTTGCCGGGACCAAGAAGCCCTATGTTCTCCCCGTGCCTTTCATGAATGTCTTGAACGGTGGCAGCCACGCTGGTGGTCGCCTTGCTTTCCAGGAGTTCATGATCGTTCCTGAGTAAGTTCTTATAGCCAGATTATAGTTAGGATAGTTCCTGACGCGTTACTGACTCGATTGACCAGCACTGCATCTTCTTTCTCTGAGGGTCTCCGCCAAGGTGCTGAGGTCTACCAGAAGCTGAAGACCTTGGCCAAGAAGAAGTATGGACAGTCTGCTGGCAACGTCGGTGACGAGGGTGGTGTTGCTCCCGACATTCAGACCGCCGAGGAAGCCCTCGACCTGATCACCGACGCTATCGAGCAGGCAGGCTACACGGGCCAGATCCACATTGCTATGGATGTCGCCTCCAGCGAGTTCTACAAGACCGACGTCAAGAAGTACGACCTCGACTTCAAGAACCCCGACAGTGATCCCACCAAGTGGATCACTTACGAGCAGCTGGCCGACCTCTACAAGTCCCTTGCCAAGAAGTACCCGATTGTCAGCATCGAGGATCCCTTCGCCGAGGATGACTGGGAGGCTTGGAGCTACTTCTACAAGACCTCTGACTTCCAGATTGTTGGGTAGGCGTTCTTCTCCCTGTTAGGGCACAGTATTTTGATGGTTGCAATATCTTAACTCAGTCCTTTTTGACAGTGACGATTTGACCGTGACCAACCCGCTACGCATTAAGAAGGCCATCGAGCTCAAGTCCTGCAACGCACTCCTGCTCAAGGTCAACCAGATCGGTACCCTTACCGAGTCTATCCAGGCCGCTAAGGACTCCTACGCCGACGGCTGGGGTGTGATGGTCTCCCACCGTTCCGGTGAGACCGAGGACGTCACTATCGCCGACATTGTTGTCGGTCTGCGTGCTGGCCAGATCAAGACTGGTGCTCCTGCTCGTTCCGAGCGTCTGGCTAAGCTGAACCAGATCCTCCGTATCGAGGAGGAACTCGGTGACAACGCCGTGTATGCGGGCGAAAAGTTCCGCACCGCTGTGAACCTGTAGATGTGGCAGATATGAGCGTATCTTCTATGCCGGGCTAATTAGTTCTCCAAGAAAGCGGGAGTGATTGCTGTGCCGCTTATGACGATGACGGTAACGTTCGTCTGGAGGCATCGTTGGGCACCAACATGACGGCCAGGCGAAACCACCGGCACGGCCTTGGTTCAATTATGGGTGACCACGAAGTATCAGGCCATTTTAAGCTTTTAATGTTATGTCATGAATTGAGAGTTGCAGACAACCAAAAAAAAGTTCCCGTCTATTTCGAATAAACTTCTATTCGAGATCCTACGCTGTAGATGTAGCAGTAGTTTGTCGTCTGCAAAGAATTACTATCAGTATTGTCGTAGGCGAGAGAGACTGGCGCTTATCCAGATAGAATAAGCATCACGTGACGCCTCCCCGCCAGCCCTTGTGGAGTGTGACTTGGAGGCTGAAGAGCGCCCATCCACTGACTGTATAAAAAAAGAAAAACTCCCAGGAGGGTTCTTCTTCGCCCAACGGACTCGCGGGCTTTCTCTTCACTGAGACAACTGCCACTCGAGTGACCGGATCCTCAGAAGGATTAGCCCAGTGCTATTTTTTGAGGGATATCTTTTTCTTTTTCTTTTTTTTTCTCGTTTGAGCGTCATGGCTCCGTCGAAGTGGGGTATGTGCGTCTTTTCGATTTTTGAGGTTTTACTGACCTGCTACAGTGTGGGATATGGTGGATTATTAGAGAAGATGGATGCTAACTTTTTTTTTTGAAATAAATCTAGACGAAGAAGAGGAAAGCTCTTCTTCTTCCTCCCCTCCTCCGGTTCCGGCTGCGCATCGTCGTAGGTTTGAGGATGAAGAGGAAGACGAGGTATATTTACCCTTTTTTTTTTAAAAAAAAAAAGAAAAAGCAAATTCAGAGAAGATACGATTAGAGGATGTACGGTACAGGATACTGATTTTTTGCCAACTGATTAGGTCCTCGACTCGTGGGACGCAGCGGAAGACTCGGACGTAGAGCGCGAAAAGGCGGCGGCGGCAGCAGCAGCCAAAGCGAAAGCAGAAGCGGAAGCAGCAGCGAACAAGAAAAGCAAAGCGCAGCGGATAGAAGAGCACCGAGAAGAGCGACGGCGGGCGGCGCAAGCCGAGGAAGATTCAGCGGAGGAATCGAGCGAGGAGGACGAGGCGGAGCGGAAAGCCCGACTGCGACGAACAGAGCAGGACTCCGATCTCAAGCACGCCGAGGACCTATTCGGGGACATCGATCTGAATCGCATGCGGAACCGGGCCGCACCCAAGACTGTCATCGTGGAGCATGCGGGGGGCGATCCGACGCAGGCTGTTGACCTTTCTGCAATGCCGCTTTTCAAACCGACTACTAAGGACCAGTTTGCGAAGCTCACGGCTACGCTGGCGCCTTTGTTGACAGTGCACTCGAAGAAGCCGCACTATGCGCTTTGGGCGCAGGAGTTTGCGAAGCAGTTGCTTAAGGATCTCCCTAGTGCTGAGGTCAAGAAGGTGGCTTCTGCCTTGACTACGATGAGTAATGAGAAGATGAGAGAGGAGCGCGCGGCTGATAAGGGAACGAAGAAGTCTAAGGCTGCTAAGACGAAGGTTTCTCTCGTCACTTCCAGGAATAATCAGTTGGATACGGCTGCTTACGACCATGGTGATGGCCTGGGTGATGATGACTTTATGTGATGGCGGAACCGAACCCTGACCGAGGCCCTTAGTCTTGTGTTTCTTTCGGTACGGACCTTCCTATGTCTTGTCAGTTATGTTTGTATTTGAAGTGCATTGTTCGGGCTGGTATCTGTACTCTTCTGCTTTTTCTTTCTTATTCCCTTCCTTTCCTTTTTGTTTTTTTCCCCTGTAGACCAACTCTGCATTCTGTCCCATGTTCGCTACAACTGTAATGACTAAACCTTGGATTTTCTTTTTAAATAGTCAGGCCGTTACTCTAGAGTCTACCATATATAGACAGACTGTTCATATTTGTCTCGATGCATCGACCTGCGCTGTCGACGGGGAAAAAGCAAAAGAGATCTGCTATTCCTAGAGAAAGGGGGATATTAAAAAAAATATCTGTCAAGATGTGCGTTACATGGTCCTACTCACAGCGTGTAAATGAGAAGTAAACGCGGTAACAGATCGTAAAAAAGGTGGTGGTCTGGGAACAGGAAACAACCAGATTCGGGCTACATGAACGCGAACGCGAACGCGAACGCGAAAACTGTGGTGGTTCTCTTAAACAATCAGATTCCTACACGGTCCTGCTCGTCCGTTCCCTCTTTTTTTGTCGTCTGTTCAACCTCGCCTAGCCTACTTGGGGGAGGCACAGGTAAGGAAGAACGTGTAAGGCCACAAACGAAACCAGGACTCAGGAACCAACTACATTTAATTTCAAGACAATTGGGGGAGATATCGAGCAAAAAGGAGACGATAAAAGCGCAGTAAACACAATGTAGCTTGCCGGGGAGGGAATAGAAAAGCTAAAAGAGAGATAAATTCCGCTCGTCCCCTTTTCTCCGCTCTCCAAATATCAAACTCCGCTGGCCAACCCACAGAATCCCGAACTACTGGAAAGAAAATACTACCGGTCCATCTTCCTGTCAAACGACTGGAAGACTAGACGTCTCGTACCATCTCCAGAACAAATCCGAACGACTAAACAGGGGCCCCCTGACACAAGAAGATCGTTTGTCTAATAGAAACCTTACGACTCAGGTGCGGGCGCTGGAGCCTCCAAGGCCTTCTCTTCGGATGCGGGCGCGGATTCCTCTGGCTTGTCCTCCTTGGCGGCCGAAGAAGCCTCTGGCTCGTTGCCATCGGAAGAGGTCCACAAAGTGAGGTTGTCACGCAACAGCTGCATGATAAGCGTGCTGTCGCGGTAGCTCTCCTCAGAAAGGGAATCGAGCTCAGCGATAGCATCATCGAAGGCCTGCTTGGCAAGGTGACACGCACGATCGGGCGAGTTCAAAATCTCGTAGTAGAAAACGGAGAAGTTGAGTGCTAGACCGAGGCGGATCGGGTGAGTAGGAGTGAGATCAGTCTGGGCGACGTCGGTAGCGTTCTGATCGTGTCTTGTTAGCGAGCGTTGCAAGGTAGACAGAGAAAGTGAGATCTCCAAGACAACCCCACAGGTCCTCAACATACCTTGTAGGCCTCGTGCGCAGCAGTAGCAGCAACCTTGCGCTTGTTACCAGAAGCAAATTCAGCGAGGTAGCGGTGATAATCGCCCTTCCTGTAGCCCAAAAAAAAGGGGGAGTCAGTCCGCAGTTCTACGAGAATATGTCGAAGAGACAGAGCGCTGACATCTTGTAGTAGAAGACCTTCGACTCGCCAGTCTCAGCCTTGGGAATGAGCGACTGGTCGAGCACCTCGAGAACATCCTGGCAGACCTTCTCCAGCTCGTTCTCGATCTTCTGGCGATAGTCGCGAATGATAGAGACGTGTTCCTCAGAACCCTTGGATTCCTCCTTCTGTTCAATGGAGGAGATGATTCTCCAGGAAGCACGACGGGTGCCAACGACATTCTTGTACGCGACAGAAAGAAGATTACGTTCGTCGACAGTAAGCTCGCCTCCAAGCTGGGATGCGTCAGTCGAGAGGTTGAGCAAGGGAATAGGGCAAAAAAGCATATTAGGCTCATAGGATGCATACGTTGGCAACTTCCTGTGGATGATGTGTTAGTATTGAAAAGCGCGATGATCAACAAGCGGATGGGGGAAGAAAAGAAAAGAAAAAAAAAAAAAGAGTGTGTGGTAGTCAGGAGGACTAACCTTCATGTACGTGACCATTTCTGGAGAAGTGGGAGATCAGTAAGTTGGTTCCATTTTGAGAATACATACAGTGGGAAGAGCTTACCATCGTAGCGCTCGGCCTGCTCGCAGAGCCTTGCGAGGAAGGTCTTGCTGGAAGGGGTGTTAGAGTATTACGGTCTGGTGCGAGACTTGACAACAACGACGATTTCTTACTTTTCACGCTGGATTCGGATCGTTTCAAGTTAGTAAAAAGCGGTCGCAGTGACAGAACAATGGATGCAGGAAAAGATAGTAAGGAAGGCGGCAGGTTTGCAACACGCAAAGACAGCAGAGCGGCAAAGACAAAGACGAATTTGGAGGGGGGGATTTGTGGTGAGGGAGGGGAGGAGGAGGGGTTAGGACAGGAGCAGCAACTCACCTCAGAACCCATGATGGAACAAGGAGAGGACGAAACGAATGAAAACGAGGAGGAGGTGGAAAGAAGATGGACGACCAAGGAGTTATCAGAAGCTGGAGGGGGACGAAGAGTTGAGGGTGGAAGGAGGAGAAAAGGAGACAGATATCGGGGCAGAGACGATAGAAGGACTTAGGACTTGGGGGAGGCGGAGGAGCGCAAGTTGGCACACGCTAACCAGCAGCCTTCATTGGCGCAGCAGGCAGTGATGGCCCGGTGAGGTGACGCTCACTTGGCGGGCGCGCCGTTGCCTTGTGCGGCGCCTTATTTTCATGTGGATTACGATTTACTAGCAGTACGTGGGCTTGTTCTATCGCTGGGGACCTCGATGATCTTGCTGTTTGCTACTGGGCGAGAGACACGGTCACCGCTGCGCTTCTGCTGGGGAGTTGGGGAGTTTGTGAGTTTGTGACGCTGACGCTTTTTCCGTCACTCATTCCAGTCACCTGACGGCCAGCGTCCAGGACGACAAGGCGAACTTGCACCTTTTCCCCCTTTATCTTCCGTCTCCATCTGTCCAACAATAGCCGGTGAAAGAAATGCAGAAATGTGCCACTGATTTTCTTAGGACACGCAAGGCTTTGTGCGGCGTAATGACTCCCCTCCTTTCCTTCCCCGTATCGTACTGTTTGCTTCTTAGGACCTTTTTTTTTTTTCGATTTGATATCTCCAATCTCCTCCACACCGTTCGACATTTCTCCTCCTCGGATTTCCGCAAGGAACAGAAGGGACCCAACCACCGTCAATGGGCAGGATTGTTGTCAGATCAAGGGCCTTACATCGATAATTACCAACCTCGAACCCGAGGCTGCAGAAACAATCCCGGGATTCCAGTTGGCTGGACATCTACAGAGTACATGGATACCCATGCTTACCCTCACCACCATCCCCCCTTCTTCCTCCTTCCAGATATCCCAGTAATTACGTGCAGTTGTGCCCACCCTACCTAGGTAGGTATCTTCCTTGTCGAGACCTCCTTCGGGGGGGCGCTGAGTCAGCCCGGCACATGACCCATCAGCCCTGCCAAGAACGTGTAGCTTTTCCCTCTCTGGAGGGGGAAATTCAAAGCGCGCGTTCAGAGTTTGGCCGCGAACCGACTGCGCAAGGGACGCCCGAGAAAAGAACACGTTGAGCCCCGAGTAGCTCGTCTGCGTCTCCGCACCCCAGCGCTCCATCTCCATTAATTTCCAGTCCACCCCAGTCGTATCTTCAGATCCAGATAGTGACATAATCACCTGTAACGGTCGTTTCGGGGCAGAACCTGCCCACACTCTCTTATGTCTCCGTCGCTACCATAAACTTTCTAGACCCTTCCTAGACTGCTACGTTGGCCTTTCCCATGTCTTTAAGTGGGTAGCAGCCGCATACCTTCTCCATCTCTCTATTCGCCTCTTCGCAAAACGTGTTCTTCCTCTTATAGCATTCTCTCTCTATCAGTGAGTGCAGGGTGGTCTCCGTCTCCTCACCCTTCGTTGTCGTGTTTGGTTGTTTTCTAAGACGTCATGGAACTTTCATTTACTCGCTCCCCAGAGGAAGTCTTGGAGTATTTTGGGGTTTCTGAGAGCACTGGACTGTCGCAGGAGCAAGTCCTGAGCGCCAGGAAGAAATATGGCCCAAACGGTTAGTAACCCATCAGTACATGTCAGAGTCGCCTTGCGCAATCCCCCACAGAAGGGCACTAACTCGATCTGTAATTTAGCTCTTCCCGAAGATCCTCCTACTCCTCTCTGGAAGCTTGTCCTCGAGCAATTTAAAGACCAATTGGTTCTGATCCTCCTTGGATCGGCCGCGGTGTCCTTCGTTCTAGCACTGTTTGAAGAGGCAGACGATTGGACCCCATTCGTGGACCCCATTGTGGTTCGTAGTTCATATTGTTTCTGTTGATCCCTGTGGCAGCCGGAGCGGATGTTAACTTTTCCTTCTGCGCGCCGTTAGATCCTGACCATTTTGATTCTCAATGCGGTTGTCGGCGTTACCCAAGAGAGCAGCGCCGAGAAGGCGATTGCTGCTCTCCAAGAATACTCTGCGAATGGAGCCACGGTGATCCGAGATGGGATAACACTGCGGGTGAAGGCGGAAGATCTGGTTCCTGGCGACATTGTCGACGTCGCTGTTGGCGACTGCGTTCCAGCGGACTGCCGATTGCTCCGCATTCATAGCGCCAGTTTCGGGGTGGACCAGTCTATTTTGACGGGAGAGAGTGAGAGCGTTGCTAAGGACGTCCGTGCAGTCAAGGATAAGCAAGCTGTCAAGCAAGATCAAACCAATCTGGTCTTCTCTGGAACCACGATCGCCAGTGGCCATGCCACGGCAGTCGTGGTCCAGACTGGTGCCTCGACCGCGATCGGAGATATTCACGAGAGCATCGTATCCCAGATCTCGGAACCGACGCCGCTCAAGCAGAAGCTAGATGATTTTGGTGACATGTTGGCAAAGGTAATCACCGTCATCTGTGTTCTCGTGTGGATCATTAACGTTGAACACTTCAATGATCCGTCTCACGGTGGTTGGGCCAAGGGCGCCATCTATTACCTGAAGATCGCCGTCTCGCTTGGTGTTGCTGCGATTCCAGAGGGTCTGGCTGTCGTCATCACCACCTGCCTCGCTCTCGGTACTCGTAAAATGGCCCAGAAAAACGCGGTGGTCCGGTCTCTCCCGTCTGTCGAAACCCTCGGCAGCTGCAGCGTCATCTGTTCGGATAAGACCGGGACCTTGACTACCAAGCAGATGAGCGTCCAGAAGCTTGCCTACCTAGACAAGTCCGGAGCCTACGTTGACGAACTTGATGTCGAAGGCACAACCTTTGCTCCCGAGGGTGCGATCACTCGCAACGGTAAGGCTTTGCAGGGCGTCGCCGTCTCGTCATCGACCATCCGACAGATGGCTGAAGTTTCGGCTCTCTGCAACGAGGCTTCGCTCTCCTACGACGCAAAGTCCAATTCATATGCCTGCGTTGGAGAGCCCATGGAAGCCGCTCTACTAGCCTTGGTTGAAAAGATAGGGACGGACGATGCGGCTACGAACAGCAAGCTATCCGCCCTTCCTGCTTCTCGGAGACTGCACGCTGCGAGCGACTACTACAGCTCTCGTCTTCCCCGAAAGGCAGTATACGAGTTCACTCGTAATCGGAAGAGTATGTCCGTCCTGGTCGGAGAAGGGAAGGCCCAGAAGCTCCTGGTCAAAGGTGCTCCGGAGTCGATCCTTGAACGCAGCTCCCATGTTTTGCTTGGATCCGACGGACCCAGAGTACCTCTCACCGCAAGTCACGTTGATGTGATTTCCGATGCCGTTGCTCAATATGGCAGTCGTGGTCTCCGTGTTGTTGCTGTCGCCAGCATCAACGATGTATGGGCTAATCCGAAACTGAAAGATGCCAAATCGCCCGAAGAGTATACCCAGTTGGAACGGGATATGACCTTCATTGGCCTCTTCGGCATGCTTGACCCACCACGCCCGGAAGCGGCTGATGCAGTTATAAAATGCCGCCGGGCTGGTATCAGAATCATCGTTATTACTGGTGACAGCCGAAGTACGGCCGAGGCCATTTGCCGTCAGATTGGCATCTTTGGTGAGCATGAAAATCTGGACGGCAAGAGTTTGACCGGCAGGGAATTCGACAGCCTCTCCGAGAGCGAGAAGCTCGAGGCCGTCAGCAATGCGTCTCTCTTCTCTCGTACTGAACCTGGCCACAAGTCGAAGCTAGTAGACCTCCTCCAGTCTCAGGGCCATGTGGTTGCGATGACCGGCGACGGTGTCAACGATGCCCCTGCTTTGAAAAAGTCTGACATTGGTGTTGCAATGGGCAGCGGCACGGATGTGGCCAGACTCGCTGCAGACATGGTACTCGCGGATGACAATTTCGCTACCATCGCCATTGCGGTCGAAGAAGGGCGGTCAATTTACAGTAACACTCAGCAGTTTATCCGGTACCTGATTTCTTCGAACATCGGGGAGGTCGTGTCTATCTTCTTGACCGCGGCGCTTGGAATGCCCGAAGCCCTGATCCCTGTCCAACTTCTGTGGGTCAACCTTGTTACGGACGGGTTGCCAGCAACTGCCCTGTCCTTCAATCCACCGGGTCATGATATCATGAGACGTCCTCCGAGGAAGCGCGACGAGGCTTTGGTTGGGGGCTGGCTTTTATTTAGGTACTTGGTTGTCGGCACGTACGTCGGTGCAGCGACAGTTTTCGGCTATGCATGGTGGTTCATGTATAACCCAGAGGGACCCCAGATTTCCTTCTGGCAACTGGTAAGTGAAGCCTTTTTTCTTTTTTTTTCATCTCATGTGTTCTGGTTCCCTCCATCCATTCGCTGACTCGTTGAATGAAAAGTCCCACTTCCACAAGTGCTCTTCGACTTTCCCCGAGGTGGGCTGCGAGATATTCTCGAACGACATGTCGAAATCCGCATCTACGGTCTCGCTATCAATCCTCGTAGTGATTGAGATGCTGAATGCCATGAACGCCCTTTCCTCCAGCGAATCCATCTTGACCTTCCCTCCGTGGAAAAATATGATGCTCGTTTACGCCATTATCTTGTCAATGGTGCTCCACTTTGCCATCCTATACGTTCCATACCTACAGAGCCTGTTCTCGATCCTGCCTTTGAATTGGGTTGAGTGGAAGGCCGTCTTGGGCATTAGTGCCCCAGTTGTGTAAGTGGACCTTTCTATACATACAGCGATCAAGGCTTTATTCCTGTCTTCGTGCTTTTCTCTTCGTGGAGCTGCTGCTGATTCTCGATTACGCAGTGTCGTCGACGAACTTCTCAAATTGGTCGAGCGACGTCTCTACAATAGCCCGGAAATCTCTATAGAGCAGAACGGAGCCCCATCTAAGCCGAAGAGCGCATAGAAGAGTAGACTGAACATGTTGCTTATCTACGGGGGGTCCTGTTAACTTTAGAATGCCTTTCTTCTCTTCTCAATGCCCTGTTTCTCGCATCAGCTGTGAGAATCTGCATCAATCACCTTAGATAGACAGCCGACATTGACCATTTTCGAGATTTGGGAAAAACAAGAAAGAGTTTTTTTTGGGGGGGCCTTCCGTTGGTTCTGGCGTCTTGTCCATCATGTTATTTATAGACTGAAGCATTTACGTATAGAGGTCTCAAGAATTGCTGATGATGTTTCCGGGATGAGCATTTGACTTGCCATGCTCGCAGATGATGAAAGATCCGAGAATATACCTCTATTATTACTGTTCTAGGACTGTACAATGTCCCTGTGTATATTATGACCGACATGACGAAGTAGAAGAAACACCAACTAGCACTCGATTCTTCATTCAACGGTCCAGCATGGATAGATAAAATTACGAAACAAGAACAACGGTCTATGATTGAAAGAGCAAATATAAACCTCGCGTGGGACTAGACGGACACGGTTGCCCATGGACGAAGAAGGGGGAAGGATTCAAAACAAGGGGAGAAAAGAGATCTATGTCTATAATGACTTCAGGTGAAATGCATGGGTACCGAAAGAAGCAGTCTAGTAAGTTAAAACAGGTGCCTAAAAGGAGACTCCAGCTCTGAGAGGCACGTTCCTCGAATTGAACGGAGATGACAGAATATAAGTGACTAAGGCCGAATGGGACAGATCCTTGCTACTAACAAGCAAGGCAAGAGGTCTATAAGAGACAACGGAGAAAAAGAGCGTAATCCTCCCCAAAAATATCAAAATACAAAAAAAAAAGGAAAGACAGGTAGGAGATGTGATGATGGACTTCTGCGAAAAGGGGTATAAGGGTAAAAAATCAAACAAGCAAAGAAATTAAAGATATAACTTCGTAAACAATAGCAATTATAATGGTAACAACGAAGGAAATCTGCCGAGTCTCTGTTGTCCGTTTGTGGAATCGTTGTTTTAAGATGGAGATTCAGCGGTCTCTGTCTTTCTCTCCTGCGGACGGACAGCTCGGGATTTCATCTTGAAACTGGGACGATCGTAAAGACGACGATCGTAGAGAAGACGAGCGTGGGGGCCGGATCGGGCTGGACCCAATTTCAGGTGAAGGTGCTAAAGATCGGTTGCGACTTGGCTTAGGAGACAGGGTCGGACTTGACTCGTCCGCATCATCGGCATTTGAAATGTTTCCGGCTCTCACTCCATCACCTTGAGAGTTTTGGTTCTCCTCCAAAGCAGCCGAGGGATCCTCTGGACCGCTAAATGTGTCAACTTCTTCGACATCTTCATCTTCCATGTCGTCTTCAACGATAACTAAGCTCCTTCTCGCTGCCGGTCTCCCTGCAGAGCTAGAAACGTCTTCCGTATTTAACCTTCCATTCGGAACGCCTGGGGAACCTATACCGCCTGACAACATGAGATTGGTTGTATGAATCATAGGGCCCTTAAATGCAGATCTCTTCCGTCGAGCGAAAACAAGTCCAGAGGAAGGGGATGTAGAAAAAGGAGCAGGAATCCCTTCATTGAATGCCGACGGTACCCCTCTATCGAAATCATGAATTTCGCTTAATCCGCCGCTGGGGCCCCTCACATAGCGTACGTTGCTGGGGAAGCGAGAAGAGGTGCCGGGAGTCGTGGGCAAGACTTTTACCGATGTGTGCGGAGACCTAGAGGCCCGCATGGTTGGGGTGGATGTAGTATCTCCGCTTTTGGATGACACGGACGAGGCTTTGGAATGAGTGTGGGTGTGGTAGATGCTGCGAATGGAGGAGACAGATGACGAGGTAGATTTACGACCACGCAAGCCAGCTGACGAACGACGGTAAGAGTTTCTAGGGGTAAGTGGTGATGGTGACATCGAACTTCGGTGGGTGGAGGCACGACGTTGACGAGGATACGAGTGACGATGGTTGGGATAGGACGCGCTGCTAGGTGCCAGGCTGCTGGCATACGATGCTCGTTTCACCTGAGTAGG
The DNA here is from genome assembly GCA_002242795.1 of Byssochlamys sp. BYSS01. Classification (NCBI taxonomy): domain Eukaryota; kingdom Fungi; phylum Ascomycota; class Eurotiomycetes; order Eurotiales; family Thermoascaceae; genus Paecilomyces; species Byssochlamys sp. BYSS01. Next base: position 689,286 of record NIXA01000009.1, read on the forward strand.
CGTCGCCAGTTCGTCTGAGTGATGAGTAGTTGCCGCACGACCTGACTCTGCCTTCGCTTCCTTCGCCGTCTCTTGTCCTTTCCCGGGGCTAAATCTGTCCGGGAGAAATTTGCGGTGCGTCCCTGATCCCCCCCCAGCCTTGGGGTTTGGGGACCGAGTTCTCTTTGCAGACTCCACAAACCAATGCTTCAAAGAAGCCAATTGGCTGATAATAGGGTACTGGTGACGACGACCGCGGCGTTTAGAGATGCCCTTACGTTGTGTCAGTTCTGGCTGAGAAGTACTGACATGTAGCATGCTTGATCGCGACTGTCTTTTATCCTTCGGAGGCGGTACTGGCCGATATCTAGCAGACCCCACAGACCGGATCGACTCTTTATCAGCCGGTTGAGGCGCAGAGAAAGGGCCATGAGACCGGACAGGGGACGGCTCAGAGAGAATGGATGGTTCAAGAAGCGCCGGTTGAGCTAGTTATCTCTGTTAGAGACACGTGGAACTCAAAGTAAGCAGCAATGCACTTCAACTTACGAGTCAGGCTCCGTCTGCCTCTCCTTTCTTGGTCCCGCACAGCGGGTTCTTGAAGAGCATGCCCTTCTTCGTCAACCTCCGGGAGAACTGCGGATCTTCGCTCAAGTCGAGCACTCGTAGCGCTGAGACGACGCAAGGTCTTTGTTTCGGCCTCCCGTTCTCGCCGCTTGCGCTCTCTCTTTTTCTCTTTATGCTGTTCCTTTTCGATCAAAAGGGCCCACCAGCCAGCTAGAGGGTCACATCTCTGCGCCAGAACGTTCTCAACAACTTCATCGATGTTGACGCCGGCGCTTTTCATTCGCTGCAATGTAGCTTTCTCTATGGACGTGGTGAAGGGCGGCGGTTGAGGGATCTTCAGAATCGCAAGCTGTTCTGGTGCGTGCTCTGCGAGGAACGGATGACCTAAGATCTCATCAAGACTTGGTCGTAATAGAGGTCTCTTCGACAACAACAAATTGATCAACGCTTTTGCATCGTCTGGAAATTTGTCATTAAAAGTAGCCTCCTCTGTTAGAATCTTATGCTTTGTAATTTGGTCGTCATCTTCGTCAAAAGGTAGCTCCCCTGCCAAGAGAGCATACAGAATGATGCCCAGGCTCCAAACATCCACCTTCTCACCCGCATACTTCTCAGCTTTCAGCATTTCCGGAGCACTGTAGCAGATGGTGCCGCAAAACGTCTGCAGATAGCTCGCTTTGCCCTCATATTCTCGCGTAAACCCGAAATCGCAGAGCTTAACATTTTCACGTTTATCGAGCAGGATATTCTCCAATTTCAGGTCGCGGTGAACGCAGGACTTGCTATGGACATATGAAACTGCGCCAACCAATTGCGTGAAAATTCTCTTGACTTTGTCGACTGGTAGCGGGCCATTGCGGATGAGATAGTTGTATAATTCATCGCCTGGCCACGTCCGTTAGCACCATGCGAGCATGCATTCAACCAGTCTTGTCAAATCGTCGTACCTGGGCAATACTCAAGCACCAACCACACCAGGTTCTCTGTAACTACCACTTCATAGAGCCGGGCAATGTGAGGATGGATGAATTGGCGATGGTGGTGGATCTCACGCGCGAGGTTCGTGTCGTCCTTCTTCGAGGACTTGAGCACGACCTGTTGACCAAATTGTCAGAAGTCCTGACTTGGATATTAAACATTTATGCTGGAGCCCTTACCTTGGAACCATTGGTAAGCTTATGTGTCGCTAGATAGACCTTGCCAAAGGATCCTTTCCCAATCAACCGGCCCAAAGTGTAGTTCCCGACGCTTCGGAGATCCTTCGATGAGAATTCCCTATTGAAAAGAAAGAGAGACATTTTCAGCTACGGTTCGATTTCAAACGTTCCCGAATCTGCGAGGAAGGTGATACTCACTGGAGCAGTTCACCGTATGAGTTTGCAAGCTGAGGTAGCGCAAGGCACGAACGGCGCCGAAGTCAGCCCATTATCCATCGATATGAGGCACAACAAAGAACATAGGTATAGCATGAAGATGCGGTATTTACGGATAGAAAAGGGAAAAGGTTCGAGAAGGCGAATCCGTAAAGGGCGTCATCGAGCTAGTGGGGTAAGGAGAAGAGCCGGTGGCTACGGACCTTTTCGTTTTGCTTTTGAGCTCGAACCTCCGCTCTGCTCCTGGCCGGCGGCATGTGTTATGATAGCGTCCGCCCTTTGTAGATAGCCCGCGGGCTTTCGTTTTCGGCGTGGTATGGTGTCTGGGTGTGGACGGTGACTCAAAAACCATTGAGCACCTGCAGCCGTAAATCGGAGATATGTGAGTCTGAGGACGGGATTAGGGGATGGCCACGTCTGCAAGACCGGGGCTTCGGAGTCGAAGTCGAATAAAAAGGAGCAAGGAATGTCGATGTCTGCATATGGTATATGAGGTTCAAATGACAAGACAGAATTCTTCTATTTACTAATGCTTCAGACAGGTCTGCACTTTTCTTCCTACTATCATTCATTCTGCCTGTAGCTGGCTTTGGCGGTGGCATGTTGATTAGTCAGTCGGCCCCAGGAGTTAAAAATATGAGTTATAATTAAAGTATAATTAAAGTATAATTAAGTTATAATTAGTTACATAGGCACTGGAGACTGTATGTACAGTGAGGTTGCGTGCTTTCATCCTGTTATAATAAAATTCTGTTCATTTTCTGTCGCATTTTTGGCCCTACCTTTTCTTTTTTTAAGTTCGGAACACAAATCTAGTCGTCTACATGCATTGTACTCAGTTTCTATGGAACCAGCGAGCTGGGATATATTGGTTCTCGCAACAAGATATAAATCCGTCCTCTTCAATCATGCAGGTTCACTTCACTGTGTGATCCTCCTCAACTCCCTCGGTCGTCAGATACACCTCAATACACCGAAGGGTCCGAGCCAGCAGGCAACACTGCGGAAGAGGGCGTCTACAAAGTACAGGAAACTCAGTGCCCTAGCCAGTCGCACTGCTCCCGATCGGCTGACTGACCTCCAAAACGTTTCAAAATATCCCGGAAAATAGGCGAGCACTCACTTAGGTTCTGTACGCCTAAGTATATTGAGAAGAAAAACCTCGTTTAGGGTAACCTTTGAGACGACCTGGGCGACCCATATACAGAATCCGCACCAGTAAACTCGACTGCAACCTTAGAGTATCTCTGCGCCTCTGGAATACACCTGAATCTGTGTCTAATTACGACCTTTCCGATATGCTCGAACCGTCGCATTTCCACCATGGGAGAGACAGTAGATGTTGCGCCACACGTTTGCTAACGCAAAGAGTCGGGTCCGCATCGTCAAGGCCGGGCTCGCCCTGAAACGCAAGAGACACCATTCCAAAATATGAATGCAGAAGATCTAGAAATAATCGTTAGAATTCGAACCCGCAATCTGTACATGAATGGGCTTGCAATTTACCAGGCGGATCTCCAATATTCTTTCCGAAACCGCCAATACAGTGTTGCGTCTTCTCAAGAAGGTATCGACGATTACCGTCTGCGTCTATTAACGGTAATCTGTCCATCATCTTCGTCACAGACTCAGCGGAAGTGTTAACTTTCGGCAATTTCAAGGGACTCTTACCACAAGGGTCGCTGAAGTCCAAAACGAATAACATGTGTCAGCTATTTTGTTGCAGCGGCCATTGAATCCAGCCCATTGTATGGATTCGTGTATTTGCGGCGAAATGTAAGGCAAGGAGGCAAGCCCATCCTCCAGGGAAACCGCCTCGACAACCTGTAGACTTTGCAGCTCTCCAGGGTCTGATTGCTTCTCGTCAAGTTCTTCATCGCCCAGCTCAGACGTCTGTCTTGAAACGAGCCACTTGACCAAGGATTCAAACTCAATGGTCCCTGGGGTGAGGATAGGCGGTTTAACATCATAACCCGGGGTTCGACTCAGGAAAGTCAGAGCACCGATAGCCGCGTAGGTGAGACCAGCTGCCAATGCAGGTAAGCAAAGTGGGCAGAGGCATAGGAGAAAGGAGGGAAGAAACGCGGCCTCGACTTACCATTAGCCTCACAGTAAGGTGTTTCTCCCATTCCGCCTTCGTACGCCTTGAACATCGGGGTCTCAGTAAACCATGCGGAATGCAGTGTCAGGGGACAAAAGGCTTACTTGGCAAGATTCAATGAATGCCACTAAACTGTTGACGTCTATGTCTTCCACTTCCGCAATATCCCTGACATCCGTTCCGCGCAACATGTAGCGTGTACCGGCAGCACAGCAGCAGAACCTCAAGTCGTGGCCGCCCTCAATCGCGCTGGCAGCACCAAGAATTTCGCCAAAGCTTCCATCGCTTCTTTGCATATTGCGTAGCCATCGAAGGCACTCTTTTCTTTTCACCCTCGACAGATCATCTCCCAATATTAACAGTATGACAAGCGCGAAGAAGGTGGCGGGAAGATTTGCTGGATCCCAGATCTCGTTCTCCGGAGTGCGTTTATCCAATCCAAAGTCTGCACCAGTGAATCCACGAAACCCCCCCGAAGGTACCTGGCAGCGATATATCCATGCGGCATGCGCCTGTCTTTCCTCAGGGGTGGTGGTAGATTGCAACACGCCCAGGAGGTCTAGCCCGGCGACAGTGAAAAAAGCAAGAAGCATACGATTAGAGTCACTGGCCGTATACAGCCCTGGGAGGAAGGTCTTGAGGCATCGGAGGAAGTACTTGACGTGACGCTCCTTATTGAAGGCTGCGTCGGACATTATTGCCGGCAGGACAAAACTATCGGTTCCCACTCTCTCCCCTTATCCTCGAAACTGAAAGAACTGTGCCACAGTAAGAATGAGGCGCTCATGATAGTTCCACGATGAAGTTTGTATGGTGTTGGCCGTAGTTTCTCTGGTCGGGAGGGCTGCGGGCAAGAGTCGGAACTGGGATATCCCCCGCCCAGTGCGGGAGATTCGAAAGGTCGAGAACATTTTTGGAGCAGTCAGAGAACTAGAGTTCCACCAACTCCAACTCCCACTCCACAACGCCATGCTGTCGCCAGGTTTGTCATCAGAGTGATACAAAATTCGGTACTTCTTACGTCTATGCTGTGACGCATTTCCTTGTGACTAGGGAGGAAAAGATGGGTTTGTTTTCGTCGAAGCGACTCATACAGGCACACGCGCTGTTCCTGTTCGTTCTGGCCGTGTACCTGACCAAATCACCCGAGGTGATAACGGACTCGGATGTGGTATACATGCTTGGAGAAGCGACGAAGATAGTAAGTCTAGATCGTGTCTATCGTTTCTAGTGCAGTTCCACGATGTGTACTTGCTTGTCATGTACGATCATGTTGACGACATGAACCCTACTGGTGCAATTAGGACGTGTCTCCTTCCTTCTCCCGTCCTCAATCGCCGTTCGCTGTATGCGGAATCCTCCTCGTCGCCGATGCTCTCGTCGACCTAATCGTCGTGACCAAGGTGCCTCAAATGAACGAGATCCTGGCCGCGGCGGACGCAGCGCGGTCCCGGTCCGTAGCACCGGTGCGACTAAATCCGCTCATGGCACGTTTGGCGACGCTTTACTCAGAAATATGGACTCTTCTTGCTGCATCACGCTTTTGCCTTTTCTTCGCAGTGTCATTTTTCATCTACCAGAGCAAACCGGCAGCGTGGGGGTTCGACGCAGCGAACAATGACATTAACTATGGCACAGACAGTGTGGAACAGGGGCCTGCTGGTCTCGATCAGCTGAAAAATAGGGTAGTATTTACCTATGGCTTCCTGGAGACAATGTTCTGGTTCTGGGTAAGTTGGGCGTAGTGGGATCTTATAGCTCCTTTGAATTCCGTCAATTCTTTTTGGCCAAATTTCCGTTGCTAATGTTGGATTCATGAACTCCAGATCTACCTTACTCTTCGTGAAGAGCGACAGGAGGCAGCAGCTAGCCTTGTGGTGTCCTAGGAGTCGCTGCCTGTATCAGCATTCAATGGGAGCATTCCGGGAGCGATTAAAAAGTACATAGTCAATTCAAGCGATTTAAAGTCTTCAGATACGATATGCATTATGAACAGATTCTAGCTCTGCAGTGGCCGAAGTTGAGAAAAGGAACCTGTAGAGCCAATAGTTACCAAGGTCTACTCGCTGTCCTGGGGGGGATAAGTGCGTCGTGCTCATCCTATCAACCTGCGTGAAGGCTGTGACAGTTGCAGGTCCAGGCGCTGCCAACGAGGCGGCAATCTGGATCCGCGCAACTCCGGCCGCTGTGGCGGATTGCATTTCCGAAGCTACTGGCAAGGAGAAGGAGTCCCCGCAGAGGCGAATGGAGAGCAATGGAGTACAGCAGTGCTGTGTTGTTGGGAGTTGGTCCAAATTGTCATATCCCAGAGATGGTCAACAGGCAAACACTGCAAACATGCTCGTTAAGGGTAATGGAGTCGTCGTTCCTTGCAAGGGAGGACGACGATCTCATGAGAAACATTGTCTGATTCTCTGCCTCTCTGCTTCCAGTACCAGGACTCGCAGCCACACACCCCGATCAGCATCCAAGGCCGCAGCCGCGGTGGCTTGGGAGCCTAATGCAATGCATCCTCGTGGTGCTAGCTATTCAACAGCGTAGAACACGAGACACTGGCCACAGGAGAATGTGGCGGAGTCCCAGGCGGCCTCTGACGATCTAAGATCTCCGACAGCAGTTCCTTACGGGAGGCCAACCCAATCATGCATGATGAATAAGATTGCTGCTAGTATCCATGGATCTGCCGCTCGTTTGCAACCCACTTACGTATTCCACAGGTGACTATGAACAAGCTTCCGGACATCCATCCAGATGCTCCAGCCCCTCCCGCCTTGTCAGACGTCCTTTTATCTTTTTATCCTTTCTCTTTCCTCCCTCTTGATTATGACATGTCTGCATTCACTGTCATCTCCTTTTTATCCTGCAACATAATACGCCCGCAGTCCTACCATTATGGCTGGTGCGTGCACAAGACCCGGATGCCGCTGCTGTGACACGGACCCGCTGGCTGGCCAGACTGCAGATCATGGTGAGCCCTCGCGCATCCCAGGATGCTTTCTGCCTCTCCCTCTGCTGCTTATTCGTCCGGCTCCTCGCTGACCATCCAACCAAAATAAAAAGCTGCTACTGCTGCGCTATATGTGACGCATCCTGACCGCAGAATCGCAGCGCGCGATTCTGCCGTGGACCGTTCCGGTGAGAAATAATCTATTTCGTTATTCTATGCTTTCCGATGACGTCTATACTGTACACCTGCATCCATCCACCATCTGTCCATCTCACAACACATATACATATAATATGCAAAGCTGATTCTGACATGCTGCATATAACGAATATTCAGACGGTGCTGGATTTTCCCCAGAACATAATCAAGCTTCCGCGAGCGCCGCTGCTGTCCTGGCGCACAGCAGGAGCCGAGCCCCCCAGTCTCCGGGACCTGAAAAGCAACAGCCTGCAGCAGAGCTAGCCGCATACCATGCTCGGAATTACTACGCTAACGAAGTTCGAGATGGGACGCCATTGACCCCGAAAGGATTCCAAGCTGCCTTGTCTGCTGCTAGGGATCGCAGATCCATAACAAGCCTATCTTCCTTACCGGCCGGCGTACGAGCTGACTTCACGAAGCCGGAGGAGCGTGCAGGATGGTCAAGAACCTCCAGCCCTGATGCCAGAGCACTTAAGGCGGCTACGGGGGCTTTCTCCAGTAGTAGGAGAAGGGCAGATTCTGCTCCGACGAAGCCTGAACGTAAGACCGACTCTTTATACGCATTATCGGCAGCCGGTCTGTCTCATAAATACCGCGTGGAAACGGAGGGGCCGTTTGATAATCTCGACCGTGCTATTGAAGCGAGCCGAATACAGCACATTGCGGATCCCAACGCAAAGCTCTACACCTCGACACCCCCTGTCTCAATCGAAGTGGAGGAGGCAAGAAGAAATGATGTGTTACGAGCGGCGGCGACCTCCATGGCGCGTGAGATGTACCCTATAGTAGCAGAGAAGACAGACCACGGACCTGCCTTCGCCCTCAGTGCAGCTCAGGTTGGCCATGATCGTATGCGTCCTCATGAGCCCACTGCAGCAGAAGATCCGTCAGCAGCGCTCAAGCGAGCTTTGAATTTGCAGGGTGCGGCTCAGAAGATCGCATCTGAGAAACTGGCCAGAATGCAGTACGAGGACGTATACCATGAGTACTACGGGACTGGGCAGCCTACCCGCTCGCGACTGTCTATCCGTTTGAGAAGATCGCCTAGCGATGTAGATGATTCCAAGGTCGACAATGAGCGCTCTAGGGAGATCAGAAAGCAAATGGCGAGCCTGCAAACTACGTTGGACAGTCTAGACGCAAGGAGGCAGAGAAGTCAACACGAAAAGAGACAGAAAGACCGTGAAGATCTCATGGAAGTCGCAAGGAGAAATGTTAATGCCACCATGCATGATTTGGAGTCGAAGGTCTACGCAGAGAAAGGCTTGCCAACACCCGCACAACAGAAAGAATGGGAAGAGGTGGCACGAGAACGGGCACGATTGGAGATAGAGACTCAACCAGCTGATACGCAAAGAGTTCTTATCGGTGCCGATCGCTACGTCGACAGAGCCGAGGTGGAAGCCATCGCTAGAGCAAGGATCCAACCTACGCTTGACGAGATTGCGGACCGTACCAATGAACAGAAGACAAGAGAATTCGAACAACAGCTGGATAAGGAGGAGGCGAAGAGACGTATAGCCAGGGAGCGTGAGCGGGAAGCCGATACCAGGGCTGAGGAGAAAAGACTGAGAGGTAGTTGCCCGCTGCTGTTGTCGTCTTGAGAGCACTGGCTAATAGCAAAGATTTCAGACATTTTGAAGCGTGAGGCGAAAGATAGGTCGTGGTTGCTGAAAACTAAGTCGAAGAAGACCAGACAGGTACCTCCCGCCGAAGAGGCCGTCTCTCCTCCTGCTACAGCCACGGAAGAAGAAACTGCGCGGAGTGAGCAGGTGCTGGAAACGCCCCCAGAGACGCCGCGAATAGAAGATGCGGAAGAGGAGAGTGTCTCTGCTCCGTCTTCGAACCGCGCAGCTGAGCCTGTCGAAGCCACCGCGATGCGACCTGACGGTGAAGTACAACCTGCCCCGGAAGAAGCAGTAGCAGTGTCACCACCACCACCTAAAAAGGAGTCGAGGCTCAGAGCTTTCTTTAGGGGACGTCGATCAAGTGCAGCACAACGTCCGGTCGAGACCGCTCCGGAAGAGAAAGTAGAAAGTGCACCACGACGCTCCGAAGGCGTTGCTGAGGCGTCCCGAGATACTGATGGGGCCCCGCGTGATGATGATGCGCGACGGGCTCCTCTCGCTTCCCACCCTGTTAGAGAGAGCGAAATCGAAGGGCTTGAGAATGGAAATCATCAGCGAAACAGCCATATCTTCAACACCTTGAAGAGGAGGACATTCATCAATGGCGACACGCGACAGTCAAGGAAGGATGTCTACGAAAATGAAGCCCACACCTTGCCAAACGGGTCTGCTGAACGGGCCGCGCGCGACGCCAGCCACGCGAGTGCTGCAGAGCAGGAAGCATTGCGTGAGAGTGCCATCCAGCAAGGCTTGCCTGTGCCTCCTCCGATTGGAACATCGCTCAGCACCGGTAGTCCTCGTGAATCGCGGTTCTCCGAGGAACTCTAATGCAACCTCGCTCCACATTCCTCATGTAATAATTATTATGTTTTTGCCGCTTATACTCTATCTTGTTTGATGTATATGCGATGGCTGTGACATTTTATTCTGGTATTTTCCTTTCTGGTTCCGGAACTGATAGGCCTAGGTGGCTTACTTACGTTTTTCTCTCTCTTTCCACATGCCTTTTGTATGCGTTTCAAATGGAGCTTGGCTGTCTGTTTATGTTGCCTTTGAACTTCACTCCTTTGGTATTGTGACCCGGTAGCTCAAGTCTCCAGGCACGTCAGGAATTGGATATGCGTGCAACATTTCTATTTATATCTTAGTTTGGGGGATTTGATGACTAGGAATGCATGTAACAATAGTTAAATGGTATCAATATGAATACTGTCTTCTACATTTCTTGTCTTTCTGTTATGCAGAAGTGCCAGTCACCAATGTTCTGAGATAAGAAAGTAACCACTGTACATGAAGGTGAAGCGTGAATCGGAACTTCCAGGCCCCAAGCAAAGTAGGAAAACTCATGCGCTCAATTTCGATCTGATCTTCTCCTGCTTCTCACGACTGATGCCCACTGAGACCAAATAGGCCTCCACTCCGCCGTACTTAGAGTCAAGATATTCCTTGACCTGCCCGACAAGTTCAGGCGGACATTTGGCAAAGTCGTCTTCCAGGCCCAACTCATGCATCTCCTCAAGTCGCTCCTGCAATTCCACTAGGAGTTCCGGCTCGGACATGGCATAGTCGGCAGAGACGACGCTTTCGGGCACCGCGCCGGTCAGGAGTAAGACGAGGAGCACGATGAGACCTGTACGATCCTTTCCCTGTGTGCAGTGGATGACGACGGGGTAATTGTTGTAGTCTGCCAGGAGGTCGAATATCTCTTTGATCTCAAACCCGCTATAGTCGAGTTTATCCTTGGAAAGACCGATCAGTCCGCGTGGCTGCATGACTTCACGGACGATGAGTTTGACGGCACTATCGCGGTAGCCAGACGCGGACCACGCGGCTGCTTTTCTGCAACGGAAAATATGCTGGTCAGTTTCCCTTGGCTACCCTTTCCTCTTTCTTTTCTTTTTTCGGACTGAATCCATGGGCTGGATGGAGCTTGGGCTACCAACATGAAATTGAACCAGTCCAGCCGCCACAAAAGCGCCCTTTCAAAATCCTTCCCGATCAAACTGATCAGGTATCGTCGAACGCCCGGTAGCGGAATCAAGTGCTCATTCGTGTCGGCGTCGTCGACAGCGTCTTTGACAACTTCTATCGGGCCCTTTTCTGTCCGAATCTTTCTGGTTGCCATTCGATGCTCGGTACTGGAAGTTCCAGTTAGCAAACATTTGACTTGAATTGGATCCTGCTGCTGTTGCAGCTGGTCGGAGAGAGAAAGAAAGAGGGATTATGAACCCTGATCGGAGATCAATCACGCTGGAAATATGGAGTTCATCCGTTAGGCGTTGCTTGTCTCTTTCTGAAGCCTCATCCAACTAGATAGTAGGAGTGGGATTCGCGAGGTCCCAGTCAGCTCCGGCACAGGTACGGGAAGTGTGAATCCATGGATCGACAAGCTCAGCGGCAGCAACGCAAATGTAAATTGGTAAATGTATATATGCAAATGCAATTTAGATCAGAAATCAATCGGTGTTACCCTTGCACTGCGAAAGAGAACGCCCTCTTTTAAGATTCTTCGACCCATCCGTGTCAGCTAGCTCGCCTGAAACCTCCGGGAAATTATATCGAGACAATGCAAAGGGCAAGGATAGATCTCTAGTAGAGTCTTTCCGGGAATCATCCATACTGAGAACCACAGAGTCTATTGACAGTCCTTCCAACATCGCGAAAGTTGATGATACTCTCGAATGGCCGATCGACAGGGCCTAGACCAGCGTCGCTCATATTGCTGACAGGCGATAGATCGTGTTTGTGCGGGGGGGCTGACTTTTGTCGTGAATTGAATGGCTGAGTTTAATTTTCCTCCTCTGGGCTAATTTCAACGTCAACATGAAAAGGGGAATTCTAATTTGGACGCGAAGAGGATGGAGGGGAGAGAGACGAAGACACTCAGCGAGTTAGGACGAAGTGCCCATCCGCAAACAAGCCGAGGTTCCCCGCTTTAGGCAAATCCGCCCATGCATGCTTATCCAGCTGGTCCAGTTCTATTACGATGCTCGCCTATCTATCCTCTTTTCCCGCGTGTCTCGATCTGTATACCCCCAACTATACTACCACCTAGACAAAGAGCACAAGATAAACAACATGCTAAAATGGTGGACTCCAACTCCAGACAACCATATCTGAAATCGAAACGGGTAGGGCAACTCGAGACACCGCTCGCATTATCACTCTTGCAGATATGAGAAGAGCAGAGAAAAAAAAAAAAAAAGAACCCTTTAGGACAAAAGGAAATGAAACTGAAAACATAAAGCCGAAGCTTGAAACCAAGTATGGGACCAGGAACAGGACTGTGGGTATACTCAAGTGAAAGCACTCACTGCATCTCGTGAAGCAGGATCATCATTCGCTTTTCCGGGAAAGAATGCAGAACGCCATATATACATGAACACAAATGCCGGCGATTAAGTAGGTACAAGGGACAAACGTATCTGAATCTACTGCGTGGAATCAAAAAAGGAGAAGAGCTCTAACCATCCATTACACATGCTGGCCGCGGTATGAATCGGAGACTCCGGGGTCTTCTGCAACGTCTCCAGGAGGACTGTGTTCGTAAGCGGTGGCAGCTGGGAGGTGTTCCTCCACCTGGATAACCTTCTCGCCCTGCGGAACGTGACGGCGAGTACGGACAGATGGGAACAGATCCACGGCGAAAGAGAGAATGTAGAAAGTGAAAACAAAGGCGACAACTATGGAAGAGGTTAGCGCTACGAAGCAAACTCAAGGGAAATGCGACAGGTTGGGTGAGCCATACTCCATTCGAGCACTGCAGAAGCATTTTTCTTTCCTGACCCATGTCGCCCATCGAGCACGACCCAGGTAATACCCAGGGCTACTTCAATGATGACGAACGCAGCCTTGAAGGCAAAGCTAACTATCAAGACACGATGGCGAGAGCGGTACCAGAGGCCCAATCGCAAATACTCGATACAGATGAGAATGGCGCTGACGAGATAGCCGATACTGGCCATGAATATTAGCTGATATGCCCCACCAAGATTCCCGAAACATTGGACATCAGCTACTCACAGAAACATAATGAGGAAGCCAGTATGCAGGTGCGAGTGCCTATATGTGTCAAAAATAGTCAAGAGAATAAGGCCTAGAGCGCCGGCGATGGCGAAGCAAATGGATGCAATGGCGCAGGATTTATCGAACCACCCTCTATTTGGCGCCAGTTGGCCGGCATGTCGCAACCATCGTTCGCAGAGTAAGGAAAGGTCCAGAAATACACCGGTGATTATGCCACCAGTGATAAATAGAGGCTTTAATCCCTTCGCACCAATGTCGGAAATATAACTAACGAAATGAGGAAGGAGTCAGTCGGTCGGTTCGAAGGCAGCAAACTCAGCGTTGCACTCCGCATGTGAACCTACGCGATTGTCTGACCCCTATCCATAAACGAATAAACCGGTGCATCCTGGGCACCCCAAGTACCCAGCATTGCGAGTAGCATGCCTACGGCGAGAACTGTCTCAGCGCTTGATCACCCACAGAGCGATTGATTGTTGGGCCGTTAAAACATACCGAGCCACATGCAGGCCGAAATGACCGGAAAGAGCCAGAACGAGACGAGCCACATTTCCGTGGTCTGGATCGAAGGAAGAGAGAACTTATCGTGTCGCCAATCCCCCGTCGTTGAGTGTCCTTCTCAGTGGCCGGGTCTAAGCGAAGGGAAGGGAAGGAACAGGAAGGCAAAGAGGAACTCCAGTCTACTATTAGGTCAGTATGTTAGCCATTAGCCATTACTATACCGGAGGACATGGCTACTAGTATGACGCAGGTCGCAGATCTTGGGGCCTTCCGGTGCACAAGATATATAGTTGATCTCAACCACTCACAGTGACACAGTCGCTTTTCTCTTCTGCTGCTCCTACGTCTGGTCCATGTAGAACAACACGCGGGAATAAAATCAGAGTAACACAGCGGCTAGCAATAGCAATCAACAATCAATGTCTGGGGCAGAGGGGAAGGGAAGAGGTATTAGCGTATCGGCGTGGATACAGTCACACAAATGTACAAGACGCGGAATCGCGGAGCAAGAACTCGGATATAAAACTGAAAGGCACAGGAAAACCTTGAAAGGACCCGGGCATGGCCAGGAGTACCGGGGGAGCAATGGAAAAGGGCCGTGGAGTCTCCATTACAACGCACGGAGATCATTTGCGGTATCGAGTCGAGTGATGTGGAGCCCGAAAAGGGAAAGATGATTTCATCGTTTTCTAGCTTGCGTCGCGGCCAACGTCACCGGCCACGCCCCGATCCGACGATCCGACAGGATCCGCCCTGGAGGCATCTCCATTCTTCATGCCCGGCTGAATAATTGTGCAGTGGCTTTTTACGGGATCTGCGCGGCCCGTGTCTGTTGCCCCTTGGCGACAGGAATCGGATCGTGCGGAACCTGGGTATCAGTTGATTATTAACTATTTCTAGGCCAGGAGCTTCCCTATAATGGAATCCCGGACGATGCTGTTCAAAAGAAAAGAATGCCGAAACAGGATAAGACAAGTCAAAGAAAGCACAAGGAAAACAAGCCACAGACACTCCTCTAGACAGAACTCCGTTCTCTTTTCATTCCACCCCCCGAAACCCAAACCACAGCGTGCTCAACACAGAAAATAACTCGGAAAGAGGGAATAAAAGCATGACCACAGCACCTAACTTCCATCAGAGCACAGATGCAAATCATTTGCCACGCCCTTTGCGCTGACGAGTTCCTTGACCGACACTGCCACCAGCCGAAGCGTGTTTTTCTTGGTCTTTCGTCCGCCCTGACTGAGCCTCGTTGCCACCCGCTTTTTTGTCTTGACCCTCCTTGCCGAAGAGTCCAGCCAAATATCCGGATGTCGCATGCTTGTCTGCTGGAGAACGTGGCGTTACACTGCTGCGACGACGGCGGCGAGAAGAACTTGATTGATTCGCATTGTTATTCGCATTGTTATACGGCACCATGGCTGAGGACGCCATGCTCTCACCCCACGGAGCATACGCGACTCCCGCCGAGTCGTAAGAAGCGTACGCTGGTTGAGCAGGCTGATATGGCGCAAAGCTTGCCGATGTTCCATACGCCCATTGAGAACCATCAAGAAGCGAATAGGGTTGTGTTTGGTGCGGCCAGAAGGACGACGGGTTTGCGCCATACATGGACTGCTCCGGGTAATACCCCAGCGGATACTGAGGCCAAGATGGAAGACCAGAGGTTTGAGGTAAGCCCTGTGGCTCTCCTTGCGAAGAATTCGACGGCTGTAAACCAGGGAGAGATTGGAGGTTGCCGAATGCGCCTGTTGTCGTTCCCTGTGTGTCAAGCGGAAGATGTGTTGCGACTACATCGCCGCCCAGCAAGCCGGGTTCATTTTGCTGTTTGCCCATATTCCCAGCGACATCCACCGGCGCGCTGGGTCCTTGTCCGAGACCGAAAGGGTCGCTCTCCCGCCATCGCTTTCTCTCAGAAGCCTCAGATCCGCCTTTTAACGAACGAGAACTTTTCTTGCCCGTAGTTTGTGCACGCTGTAAACGCTCCAGCGCATTTTGGAGTACCTGTCCGTCTTCACCTTTGGTCCCCAGTCCCATCCCGTTAACCATACCGCCCAGTTTTGCTTTATCAGGACCTTTGTTGCCTAGCCATCCTAAACCCCCAGGTCTTTCCATTGGCGTGAACTGCTTCAAGTCTTGGCTGCGGTCAGCCGCCTTCCCCTTCCCCTTCCCAGTCCCTTCAATCTGCCCCAAACCCAAACCCAAACCCAAACCCCTACCCCTGTCCTCCTGCACCGATCCCCACTTTGCTTGTCCTTGCGGTTGTGTCCCTGGCAGTCTTCCCCGTTGGGCTACATCATAAGGAGTTCGCGGCCGACCACCTAAACCGCCTCCTCGGAAAAAGCATTCTCGATTGGCTTATCCATCAAAGCAGCGTGGCCGAATATGGTGGCTCCAGTCGCGCCCATCAACCACAGAACCGTCCCAAAGGCGTCAGCCAAAAAGGTCAACGGGATTGCCACGACCATCAAGCCCGTGTAGAGCTGAGACGTTGTAAAACGCGCGAACCCCAGATCCAGGTCGCGGCCACCAAGCTTACCGATGCCATAGAGGCCACCGGTAACGAAGGAGATAGCGAAGAGCAGCTTCATGTTTGTGACCAAGGCGTAGACGCCAAGAATAACAAAGACGCCGGCATAATTGCTGGAGAAGTAGGACAGGTTATAGTTCACACGGCTCTGGATCTCGGCGAAGTTGGCAGGCTTTGACATGCGCTTGATATCTAAGAATTCCGAGATAGGACGTAGGTTCGCAAACCGCGAGGAGATGGGTTGTGATCGGACGCTGTTGAAGCTGTCACCAAAACGAGACGTGATGGCACTGATTGGGAGTTGGATGGGAGCCATCATGTCGAAGAATAGTCTACAGGCTGGAGTGAAGCCTGGTTAAGGGGCACAAACCCGGGTAACAGTGGACGGAAAGAGGTGGGACGGAGAGCAAGCGATAGGAAGGGAGAAGGCAAAAGAACAGGGAGGCCTGAGTATGCTCCGGGAAGAAGGGTGAGAGTTACCGACAGCAGTGGAACGCAGAGCGAGGGTGACACGACTTGTTGTGGCGGACGAAACTAACGGGCGATGGTGGAGAGAGAAGGGAGCAAAGGAGGAGAGGGGATTAATTTTTGGGAGACGAAGTTTAATTAGTTGCTACCTGGCCAGAAGGCGGCACGCTCACAGCAACAACAATAATAATAATAGCACTGCTTATGCTGCAACGGGACTGGGTCCACAGGCATCGGCGTATCAAGGTGACAGCAATGGATCCCAATTGAATCTTACTGCTGGACTGTTTTCTTTTTTCGGCGGTTCTTCAAAACGCTCCTCCAGCACCCAGCATCCACTAATGCTGCTGTGAACGCTGGATACTCACTACTCACTCCACACAGAACAGCATCCACAACTACCTAGGTACCCAGGTACCTTTCCTCCCGTTGCATATTTGTCAGCCTAACACTCGGTTGCTCCCCTAAGGTTACGACACTATTTTTGCGCACTGGTGACTGCTTGCTCTGGGGCTTCAAGATGAAGCCATTAGCGCTCCGACTGCTCTTGTGCGCAGCATTGTTTGTCCTCGCAGCAGCGTGGACCAAGGAAGGTTAGTCCTCAGATTCTTACTCTTCTTTTGTTATCTTGTTTGAAGTATATGAAACCGAGCTGACACTCAGAAGATTACGAGATCTTTCGGGTTCGCGACGAGATCGCGGCCACAGAAGGGCCGACAGTGACTTTTTACGGTTCGTACAGGAGCCTCCGCCGCAAATAGCATACATCCCTTATTGATTTTCTCTATCGAGTTCGCCACTGACAAGGTCGACGAAAATTGCTATAGACTTCTTAGGCGTTCGATCCAATGCCAATCAAGATGAACTGTCCAAGGCCTTCCGCCAGAAATCCAGGCTGCTCCATCCCGACAAAGTAAAGCGCGCCTTCATTGCCAACAGCTCCAGAGACAGAGCCAGGGCCAAATCAACCAAAAAGGGCGTTTACGTTTCCCAAGACCCTTCTAAACGAGAAGTCGACGCCGTACTCAAAGAGGCTCACGAACGGTCCGCTCGCATGAACAGCGTAGCAACCATCTTACGCGGTCCCGCGCGCGAACGTTACGATCACTTCCTGAAAAACGGATTTCCCAAATGGAAAGGCACCGGTTACTACTACTCGCGGTTCCGTCCGGGTCTCGGCTCCGTCCTCGTTGGTCTTCTGGTCGTTTTCGGCGGTGGTGCGCACTACGCTGCCCTCATCCTCGGATGGAAGCGTCAGCGGGAGTTCGTGGACAGATACATCCGACAAGCGCGGAGGGCTGCATGGGGCGACGAAGCTGGGATAGGAGGTATTCCCGGCTTGGATTCGTCAAGTTCAGCTTCTCCCGTCCCTCCTCCGGTAGGCGACGCTGGTTCCATGTCTATAAACCGCCGACAGAAGCGCATGATGGATAAGGAAAGCAGGAAGGAAAACAAAAAGGGTTCTAGGGCGACGTCCCGCAATGGCGGTGCTTCTTCAACGGCTCCCGCAAATGGAGGAGCTGCTCCGGTTGGAAATCGGAAACGCGTTGTTGCTGAGAACGGGAAGGTTCTCATTGTCGATTCGGTTGGCAATGTGTTTCTGGAGGAAGAGACTGAGGACGGTGAACGGCAGGAGTTCCTGCTTGATATCAATGAGCTACAACGGCCTACGATTCGTGATACGTTGCTCTTCCGGCTGCCGACTTGGTGCTTCCGGAAGAGTTTTGGTCATTTTCTGGGTGCGTCTGAGCCTGCAGATGATGCGGACTCTGTAGAAGAGAAACCCTCAGAGAGCCTAGAAGAGGCAGAAGGCTCCGGCAGCGCTCCCTCGACCTCGAACGGAACTCCGGCTAAGAGGAGAAAGAAGCGTTCGCAGAAGTCTTGAGATTTAAGTGGAGGAACGGCAATGTGAACGAAGTTAAGAAAGCAATCCCCACATTATTACTTAGAATGGTCTCCTCCCTTGCGATCATTATTTGTTTGTCGTTAACCAAACACCAAACTATGTATCATCACATCTACAGTGGACGAGTATATTGCGTGACGGGACGGGAGGGTACATAAGGAAATAGGAAAAGCAAAAAGCATTTTATAACCAGAATTAGATCTCTTATTTTGGGGAAACGAGATCCCTTTGTATACCAATGTTCATGTCAGTCATAATATGTTCATCAATCAATAGCATAAACAAGACATTTTTCTTGAATGAGTGTTCGCCACCCTACATATTTCACAACTATTTTCGTTTCCTTCGTAGCGCTCCTTCGACCTGGACCTTGTAGTAAGTCCGGGATGAGGGCAGAGATTAAGCAGAACGAGCCCCTAGGATATTCAATCAACCAGGCGGAAAACGCCTAGATTTCGAGCAAGTAGTTTCTAGTCGCCTAGATATCTCCTCACGGTTTCTGTTAAATGGCTGATACTCTCATGCAACGAGCTGCCGAAAGAATGCAGCTGTTCCTTCCAGTCAGTATTGCATATCAGGATACGAAGGAGATTCAGTTGCTAAGCGTACCCCGACAACAGAAAGCAATTGCTGCAGCGCACCAGCCATAAAGAGCGGCACAATGACAAGCAGAAGAACCTTGAACGGATGACGGCGAGCATAACGGAAGACCTGTCGAAACCAGCGCATTATGCGATGAAGCGTGCGTTTGAAGAAGCCAGAGCGGGGGCGTGCTCGTCGCGATGACCAAGAGGACGACGAGAAGACAGACGGAGCTGACCTGCTGCCGCCATGACTACCCAGGCTGGCGAAGTCGGAAAACGTTGGGCCTGACGCCGACCGGTACCGCGGGCTATGCGAGCTATGGCTCGAGTACACGGAGCGACGAGAAGGCGACGGGCGTCGATGAACGCGATGGTAGTTCGAGTTCGAGTTCGAATATGGTTTTCCAGGGAACCAAGTCATATCGGACAGAAGTTATGTAGCTCCCTTCTCCTGCCACTTTGCGACTGGCGGGGGGGGGGGTGGGGGGGGGGAAGCTCTGTAGCTCGGATTATCTGCACGATGCGACCAATTGGTTCATTTCAGTCAGCGCGTGCCAACGTCTAGACCGTGCATCCGCAACGAAGTACCTATTGTATTGTGTCGTCCTCAGACCTGCACTCCAGTCCAGTAGGAAAGGGGTCGGGAGAGAAGCGCAAGTGCGATGTAACCGATTCCTTCTAGACAAAGTCGCCAGTGGCACCACTCACTCACTAATCGCTAGACAATTCCCCTCAATCGCAACAAAGCAAGCAGCTGCAATGACGGGCAATGTCCACAACGGTGCTGCAGGATCCACGGGCGCTGATGATGCGGAGACATCGTGGATTCAAATAAGAGCAAGAGTCCAAGACTCGAAACATCCCGGGGTGTCGTGGTGGCTGGTCTGTGTCGATCCTCGTATTCGCGCTGGAGCCGTTCTTGGTTAGCCCCTTGTCACATGGCGCTGCTGCCCGTTGGACGTCCATCTACGTCTCGACGTCATCGGGCCCCATCGTACATTATTTATTTTGGTGCCTGCTGCGGTAGATCTTGGACGTTGAGCCTGATGCCTATCGTGAACCGTGAATATCGTGCCTTAAGACAGTAGACACCTTGTCTATTCGTATCGTCTTCGCCGCTGAGTCTTTCAAGACATGTCGGGTAAGTTTCCTTGGAATGAATTCGAGTCTAGGTCGATCCATGCTAATGAACAGCCAACAGAGCAGCCGGATTATTGTACGCCATGCACCTACCTGCCGTTGAGGCGAATTGTCTTCACGGAGGTTTGCTAACCCGCGAGGAATGCAGACAAAGTTCTTGGTGTGCCCCAAGGGGCTACCCCGCAAGAAATTCGCCGTGCTTATAAGAGGTGCGTCCTGGATGATTTCTATCGGTCGCTTTTCTCTTGAACTACTAATAACGCCTTTTTGTTGCTCAGAGAGTCGTTGAAATCGCATCCAGACCGCGTTCCTATCGACTCACCTGAACGTGCCGCCCGGACACGCAAATTCCAAGACATCAACGATGCTTACTATGTCCTCTCGAATCCGACACGTCGGCGCGAATATGACCGAACACGAAAGCCCGAGAAAGAAACTGGAGCAGCTGGAGAGGAAACTTCAAGCGAGTCAGACGGCTTTCAGTGGTCTGCATTTGGATCTGCGTTCTCGTCGACAGAAGGTCGCGAGGAGCGGGCCTCCGAACAATTCGGGTCCGTGTTTGAGGAGATGCTACGTGAAGAGGGGCTTGCGAGCGACGACGTCGATGGCGAAGGGCGCCGACAAGCTCAGCCCACTTCGCGTTTCTGGTCTATTGTCGGCGGGGTAAGCGGTGGTGCCTTGGGATTCATCGTGGCCAACGTTCCCGGTGCGCTAGCTGGGGCCGTGGCAGGGAATAGACTTGGTGCGATTCGCGATGCCAAGGGACGAAGTGTTTACGAAGTCTTCTTAGAGCTTCCACAGCAGGATCGCGCCAGGCTGCTGAGCGAATTGGCAGCCAAGGTCTTTCAAACGGCTGTGGGCCACTAGAGTGCCCATGAGGCGTTAGCCGTGTACCTTGTCTGCTTTGTTGTTGTTGTTGTTGTTGCTGCCGTGGCCTATGACCTGTAGACTGTTGGGGCTCTTTATATCCACTCTGTGTATTTTCTTTTTTATTCCCCTTGATCGTTGATGCACCTGTGCTGCAGCAGAATATCTAGACTTCACGATGATTGGTCAGCTTCCTTGTTACGAGATAGCATTCCCAAATACGACTATTATAGGCTCTATTTAAGCCTCTATCACGTCCTATATACATTAGGTACCTGGTAAGGGTCACAGTGATGCTTCATCTAAACTCGGGGTTATCGATAAGCGGCGGGGATGGGAGTAAGGTATGAAGAGGTCACCGTCGAACCCAGTTGGGGGCCAAAGTTCATTTTTTTTCTTGTCCTAGTTGAAACAGTCTTGTTAGACTGTTTTAGTTATTAGAGCGATTTTCGGTCTTAAATATGGAAGTATTGAAATAAACTATATTACCCTACCTGGCCTTGGTCCCAGATCCTCTAAGATAGAGGTGAGCCACACAATAGCGGAGGAATAACAAAAAAGAAATCATTATTACCTCGCTACACTAGCTCTTTGAACACATTGATTCTTATAGCTCAGTGAGAGCGCGCTTGCTGTATGCATTGGAAACAGAGTAACCTGCTCTGTACCAAGCCCGCTCCACATTAGATTGGCCTCTTTTCTGCCTTTCTGCCTGAGGATATCCTTGGAAATGGACCGGACACGTCGATCAAACTCATTGTGCCAAGGACGTTCCTCCAAGGCATCGTCCAGGAAATTCGCTCTTTTTAACTCCTTCCTTTCCTTTTGGTCAGTCGCATCATTCGTTTTGGTCCATCTTTTGTCTGCCTGAATTGCCAAACAGTCGATGAAATCAACGAGTCCGAAGCAATGGCAACTGAGGCAGCGAGTATCTATCCCTCTCTGGAGAATCGGCCCGTAAAGGGCACGATTTGCCTTTTCGATGTCGACGAGACCCTGACTCCTGCGAGAGCCGTATGTCGATTGTCCTTGTCCTCCTTCTTCTTTTTCTTTGTGTGAATTGTCGCGTCGCGCGCTAACCGATGACCCATTCTGCGACCGCAGCACGCCTCCCCTGAAATGCTGGAGCTCCTCTCGCGACTGCGACATAAATGCGCAATTGGCTATGTCAGTCCGGTCTAGTCTAATTTGTTGGCGGTATTTCAAATCCTAATGCGTCGCAGGTTGGGGGTTCGGATTTCAGCAAGCAACAGGAACAGCTCGGCACCGCTTCGATCCCGGTCACCTCGTTGTTCGATTTCTGCTTCGCCGAGAACGGTCTGATTGCGTACCGGGAGGGAAAGCCTCTTGCCACGACTAGCTTCATCCAGTGGCTCGGCGAGGAGAAGTATCAGGAACTGGTTAACTTCTGCCTCAAATACATTGCGAACATAAAGCTGCCGAAGAAGCGGGGTACTTTCGTTGAGTTCCGCAATGGGATGATTAACGTCAGTCCCATTGGGAGGAATGCGAGCATGCAGGAGAGGGATGAGTACGAGCAGTAAGTTTTCTTGCCCTGGCTCTTTCCAAGACGGGCTCGTACTCTCAGAATTGACCGACTGATAATTTGTCTACAGATATGACAAAATACACCACATCAGAGAGCAAATGGTGGAAGAGCTGAAGAAGGAGTTTTCTCACTATGGCCTAACGTAAGTCGTGATGCTGTGGCCTGTTTGTATGCAGCACACCATCTAACCACGCGTCTACAACAGTTTCTCGATCGGCGGCAAGATCTCCTTCGATGTCTTCCCAACCGGCTGGGACAAGACCTATTGCCTGCGGCATATCGAGAGTGAGAAGGACATCTCCGGCGTTGAATACAAGACGATCCATTTCTTCGGAGATAAATGCTACAAGGGAGGCAATGATTACGAGATCTTCTCTGACCCTAGGACGATAGGCCATGCCGTCGACGGTCCGCAGGATACGATGAAGCGGCTGAAGGAGTTGTTCGATCTATAGAGACTGTCTCTCATCGCTATCTGCCGTATGGCGTTTCATCAAGAAGAATAATTTGATCTAAGATATGGGTGGAAATACCCAATTGGGATATTCTAAAATGGCTATACACCGAATAGATCGTGTGAAAGATGTATCAGTATCACTCCATAATAGAGCTTTGTTCTGCTGCACACGGGTATCGTGTTTTGTTATTATTTGTATCCAAAGTCTCTAATTGCGTTTGTAGCCAGGAAATCTCTCCAAATATCATTGCGACTTGGAGAGCCAACTTTGAGTACTCGATCAATGCCTGGGATCTCGTAAACGGTATCGCAGGTGCTATGACCGACGACCCTGAACTCTTTCAGGATGCCTCCGTGCTCCTCTCTTATGCGTTCAACAAAGCCGTAAGGATTAGACTTGACTGACTTAGAGGAGAGCCCAAGGCGGCTGATTTCTGCGGCCTCGGACTGAAGTTCATCATGGAGTGCTGTACGGCAACTCGTGGCCTCGAATAGAGTTGTTTTGCGAAGTACTTATCACTGTGATTCTGATTCGATGATAAACAAAGCTCGATCAAGCAAGTCTTATCTCATTATGCCTTGTACCGTGAGCAATTTGATTTCAAGAGTCCTATCTCTCCACTTGACGATTGCTCATTCATGGCAGCACATTGAGAGCTACCTAGATAGTCAGTAATGAGTCACTTAATAGATGTCAGATTTCTTGTCACAGGAATATATTCCCTGTCAGCGCGATCATCTAGGATCTAACCTCGACGACTAATCTCGTTGCGTAGTCCGATAAGTAGTTAGTTATTTCGTCAGGTTGACTGCGCGGGCCGCTGTCCAGCGAGAGCCATTTCCGGCGTCCCACTGGCTGCGTCATTCGGTCTCCACATAGTTATTAAGGACTTTTAGTCGTACAGCTTCTTCGTCACTCCTCTTCAGAAGCCAACGAGAAACCAATATTTTGGTTGTGTCGAACTGCTAGTCTTGCATCTGCTCATGCATTATTACTCCTGTTATGGTCGATAGCGATGGTGTCCCTCAAATACAACCCCCAGGCGCCGCGTCCCCTCTTTGTTCGTTTGGTCACTCCCCGGACGACCGCTAGTACACCTCAGCGCAATTCGTTTCCCACGAAGTCGTGGCATCAGCATGGGAAGGGCGCTTCGAGACGCCATCTGAGCACCGTTCCGTCCTCTCAGCGTTTCCCACCGTCTAGTTCTGTAACGTTTCGAGGGCTGAGTGCCGCAGCATCGACGGCTGGACGTGCCTCCGAGTCCGCAACTGCGACAACTACCGGTCCATCTATCGATCGTCTGAATAGCCCGATCCGACGTAATGTTCCCTACATCGCAGCACTTAAATGCACACGGCGCGCATTTCATGCTTCAGCGGTGCGCCACCGCGATCACCACTTCGATACTCTGAAATTCGTTGAACGCCTAAAGAGTGAAGGCTTCAGCGAGGAGCAAGCTGCCGCCATGATGAAAATCCTCAACGATGTCATCCAGGAGTCGATCCAGAACCTAACGAGGACTATGGTGCTTAAGGAAGGTTAGTGACTTGTCTCTCAGTTACCTGCGTATAATGCGCTTTCAGACAACCGATTCCCGTTGTCTTTTCGTCTCTGGGTTGTCTTTACAATTTCGTCTACAGACGCAGAAAGATCTACGTACACTCAGAAAGTCGATTTTGCGAAACTTCGCTCGGAGCTTCTGAATTCCGATTCGACCGAAGCCCAGTTAACGCGCTCTTCCCACGAAAAGATTGCCGCCGACCTAGCGAAACTTAATTCACGTCTTCGCGATGAAATCGGGCGCACTCAAGCCTCCGTTCGCTTGGATCTAAACCTGGAAAAGGGCCGAATTCGTGAGGAGGCAAATAGCCAGGAAATGCGGATCAAGGAGACAGAAACAAGGATCGAACAAGAGGTTGCGGGATTGAGGGAACGTGTGGAGGCGGTCAAATTCTCTACTCTGCAATGGCTCATGTACGCGCATATTTCCACTCTCCGTCCAGTCTTCACACATCCTATTCTGGAGCGAGCTAACTCTCTATCAGGGGTGTTTGCACCGGTACTGCAGCTCTAATTCTCGGTGCCTGGCGCCTATTCATGTGAGAAGTCGCATATTTATACCAGGACAAAGCAACAGATCTGCAACGAAGGCAATGGTGGCATGCATAGGGATCTAGTGACCTTTTTTTCAGCTTGTTTGGTGTAGTAGTTTGTACTAGCCATTCATCTTTATTGACATGTTCATAGTGAGAGTACAGGTTCCTACCGATATGTTTGGGACTTCGTCCTGAGACACCTTCAGGTTCCTGAGTCTGGAGAATATCCTGTATCTGAATATTAGACCCCACTTTATCTTTGGTAACTGACAGGGCAGACTCAATCAATCTAGCGCTGAACTTGGAATGGTGCAGGATCAACATGAGGGAGTTGCATCAGCATCGCGCTTGTTACGCGATATAGCGAATTCGAAGAATGGCACGGAGTAGACAGTCGCGTAATTTGCTTCATGAGTATCGTTATCTTTGCACTGCCATGCTACGTCATAAGGTTGCAGTAGGGGACTCTTATAAAATGCCTCGAAAGCTACATATGGGTATGATAGTCCTAATAATAATACACTGCAGTGATAAGACCGGCACTGGTCAGGGGTAACCCAGTTCTAAGAAGCCATCAGCGTCAAGAGATCTAGAAACGAACAGTGGGCAAAAGGAAATTGAGCTCAGGCTAAAACCGGAGGTGCACACATAAGCAATGGACGAATGAAGCGAATGGGACTCTAGAAAGATAAAGTTTTAGGGCCTGGAACCATCTACAGCACTGTAGATCAAAATCCTGGTAACCAACCACGGCAATGCTCCGGTTTCAGGGGCTCTCTCCAAGTCTGTCGGAGGCATGACAGCCCGACGTTACTTACGTCAAGTTCTTCAGATTTACGCGATTGTCGCGTTATATCATTGAAACTAGCAGTTAAACCACCGTTCAGAGCATAAGCAAAAGACAGGGGAAGGAACGAATGGAAAAACAGATGAAATGCCCGATCCTTGGATCTTCATCCGACGGAAAACCGGCACTCGCGCCATTTTCTTCAAATGCTACCTGACACGGTAATAGGCTTATCGGTTGGGCGATGAATATGACCTGCATAATGCTTTCGCTAATTAAATTACTTCGCAGGCAGGCAAGCTTTTCAGACTATGGATTTACTGCTCCCCTGTTAAACTTCTAGCGCGTCCCATCGAGATTACTGCTCCTCCCTCGAATGCTATAACAACCCAATTCGCATTCCAGGACTGCGATTCGGGGGCCTTCTGTGGACGGACGCGCGCAGAGTCCAAGAGGAACACCATGTTATCGAAGTTGATTGCGGTCGCGTACTGCTGTGTCCTCTGGCTTGGGTGCTTGCCGATTGCCTCGTCCTTGGAACAGCCCTTGGAGGTTTCGCAAGGGCAATCTCAGGCCTCTAATTCGACTGGAGTTCTCGACGTCTTCCAGGTGTATCAGCCCGTTCCGTTTGCTGAAAGTGGCGACGATGGCTGCAATGTTGAGCTCCTCCTTATGGAGCATGTGTTCGCCAATAGCTATGGACAACCATTCGTAGGTAAGGGAAGCATGAGGTGGTTGTCTTTCGATGCTCAAACTGACTCAGCCTCTGCCTTTTAAGGGAATTATGCACCTCCTGATTGCGATTTTGATACGGTGCGAATCAATCTGACGGTCACCTCAAGTGGCCGGCAGTATGATCGGCTAGCGTTGATGTTTCTAGGAGACACTGAAGTGTTCCGGACGTCTACGGCTGAACCTACGACTAACGGAATAATCTGGACGTATGTCAAAGAAATGTCGCAGTACAACGCGCTTTGGAGACAGCCACAGAAGCTCATATTCGATCTGGGCAACCTTATGAACGATATTTACACTGGCCCCTTCAACACGACGTTGACGGCATATTTCTCACACGAGAACAATGTTCAAACTGCGGACATCATCCTGCCAATATCTGCAAAGAAGGCAACGTCTAACTCTTCAAGTGCTTTTTCTCTACCGTCGGACAGAGCTGTCGTTAATTATAAGATACCTGTGACTGCTTCACGGGCCGTCCTGTCTATTTCAGCATGCGGGCAGTCAGAAGAAGAATTCTGGTGGTCGAATGTCTTCTCTTCTGACACGGATACATTCGGCAGTACAGTGGGCGAGCTGTATGGCTTCTCACCATTCCGTGAAGTACAACTGTACATAGACGGGGTCATAGCTGGCGTAGTGTGGCCGTTCCCCATCATCTTCACCGGGGGAGTGGCACCGGGCTTTTGGCGTCCGATAGTTGGTATTGACGCATTCGATCTGAGACAACCCGAGATCGATATTTCGCCATTCCTCTCTCAACTCACCGATGGACAATATCACTCGTTTGAAATAAGGGTTGTCGGGCTAGATGTTTCGCACAACGGCACTGCTACCCTCTCCAAATCAGTTGGTTCGTACTGGGTCGTCACTGGAGCTATCTTTCTCTACACAAACCCAGACACGACCCAGGCGACCAGTGACTCTGCTCGAAGTATAGTTGTCGACGCGCCGGCACCAAAATTCAAAGTCACGCGGCATCTCTCTCAAAGCACAACGGGTGGAAATGATTCGCTTTCGTATTCGGTGGAGGCCGAAAGGACACTCAGTATTTCGTCCCCTGAATTCTCGTGGAGCCAGCGTCTCTCATACTCCAACTTCGGTCTATTCAATCAGCAAGGTTACAGCCAAGTCAATAACCAGAAGACGTCAGGAGAGAACTCTATACAGTCTGGAAACAATACGAAACCAAGCCAGGTCTCTTTCCAGTATCCCTTATGGTGTAACACAACATACGGGATCTCTGGAAGCAATCTTACCATTGACGCGATCATAAACAGGGGTCTTTTCTTCGTGGCAACCGACGTGACCGGGATATCTACTTATACGCTCACTTCTGGGCCTTCCTGGGAGCACACAACGCAAGCCGGTGAAGCACACTATCAGTCAGTGTCTGGAGGGAAAAGTTCCACCTCCTCAGGCGACACGACAGACGATTTTGAGAGCTTCGGGTACGGGAAATCTTACAGGAAACATGTCAGGGCGGTCAATGGGAGCGTCATCGGCGACACGGACTCAATTCAGGGGGTTGTATCCTCCCTCGTGTCCGAAGCACCGGGCAGAGACAGCGTCAGAAGTATCTTGGGGAGAGGGCCCAGTACCTCGTGGTGGACCTAAGCCAAGTCGACAGCATCATATGCCGAGGTTTACATCACTGGCTCCCTTCTGCAAATGTAAATACTGTAATCTTAGTATTTTCTGGCCTTCGAGACAATGAGAATACATTGAAGCTGGTCTCGGCTTAGTAAGGTTGCTCGGGAAGCCAAGAACGCTAGACCCGCACGTGCTAGATCCCCCCACCGGATAAGCCCTCGGAACATTATTCATACCTTGGTAGATAACGATCTACTGCTGCCACCCTCCCAAGCTTCCTGGACACTCTTTTCAAATCTTCAGCGAAGGGCCTCGCGCAGGGTCAAGATGACGGTTGTGAGAGCGAAAGCTCATATACCTGGTTAGTTCGGTCGACAGGATCATTCAATCGTATTTTTCAAGTTGGATGCTGATTTATCTCTTTCTTTCTGCGACACAGGCCATGCTCCAGTTACGTTATCCAATCTCTTTGCGACAGGAAGCGATGAGGAGCAGGAGGTAGAAGAGTATCCAAATAAACGTCTTAAAGTAACTATGGGGCGCGGGCGCCCTGCGACCCGCCCAGCTGTTGCAAAAGACAATAATGCATTTATGACAGGGACGCCGGATGGCTATATTCCTCTGGCACGTTTTATCCTGGACCTGGTTAGTAGTGAGCCTTTGCTAAGTGGCATATGGAATAAAATAAATGACTTACTCGCTAACCTCATCTATTTTCCATATAGTGTTTTGCGACTCCGGGACTAGCCCCTGACGATATCGAACTATCCCGTCAACTACCTGTTTTGTCTCGGATTGGTCGACGCTACAGCCTACCCACGAGCGATGACCCATTCGTGTTGGAGCTGACGACAATACCAGCAAGGAAAACTATTTTCAGCCGTGAATTTTTGGATCCAGATTTGAATGATTTTGAGCAGCGACTCTGGGTTACCGGAGACCTTCCCTCCATCAATCATATCGCCACCGGACGGTCTCTACCGATTGTCTGTTATCAGTCCATTTTGAGTTGCTTACCTGATAGGAAATCGTTCAGGCTAGAGATGACAATTCTATGGAAGGATTCTCGGGAAATTGTAACTCATCTGACCCCTCCAATCGTTCACGCCTTACACAAGTTCGTGGAAGAGGGCCGACCAGACACACCGCTGGAGGATTTCCGCCCAGGCCGCACCCCCAAGCCACGACCGCTTCCATGGTCGCCTCGTGACTTCTACCGCAATGTACACGTTCCAGAAGATACACCCTCTTCTTCGTCGGAAATAGAATGTAGCCGAATACGAGCCAAACTCCTTCCATTTCAGAGAAGAGCGGTTCGGTGGCTCCTGCAAAGGGAAAGTGTCGAACTCAAACCAGATGGAAACGTTGCCCCTATTGAGAACGTGCACGACGATGATCTCCCAGTCTCCTTCGCGAGAATGAAAGATCTAGATGGGCGGACTTGTTTCGTTAGCCATCTTTATTCGATCATAACCACCGACATTTCCGACTGGGATGATGGTACCAAACGCATGAGGGGCGGTATCCTTGCGGAGGAGATGGGGCTCGGTAAGACGGTCGAAATAATCAGTTTGATCTGCCTGAACCGGTTGCCGTCACCAAGCCAAAACGAAAACACAAGCATCTCCGAGGGGGGTCTAAGGAAATCAGGAGCAACGCTAATTATAACACCACCGGCAATTATGGAGCAATGGAAGCAGGAAATCAAACGACATTCGACGGGACTCAAAGTTTTTCATTACACAGGTTTTCACGGTCACCGCGGTTTAACAAACAAGGCACTCGTTGACAAGATGGCTGGTTGCGATATTGTTCTTACTTCCTACAATGTCCTTTCGCGAGAAGTCCATTTTTCTGTGGCCCCTCCAGAGCGAAGTCTACGCCACAAGAAAAGGTTCGAACAGAAGAGATCGCCTCTTGTCCAAATTCTTTGGTGGCGTGTCTGTCTTGATGAAGCTCAGATGATTGAGGGTGGTGTCAGCAATGCCGCGAGAGTTGCTCTATGTATTCCTCGACAAAATGCTTGGGCCGTGACTGGGACTCCGCTTCGTGAAGATATAAGTGACCTCTTCGGCCTCTTGGTATTTATTAATTGCACACCGTTTTGCAGTTTACCTCGCATTTGGAGAAGGCTATACGAGGTTTTCAGGCCCGCCTTTGCAAATGTCGTCAATACGATAGCTCTCAGACATAGCAAAGACCATGTCCGTAGTGAGCTCAGCTTACCACCTCAAAAGCGAATCGTCATAACAGTACCTTTCACGGCCATTGAGGAGCAGCACTATCAACAGCTATACGATCAAATGTGCGAAGACTGCGACGTCAATGCTAATGGGTCCCCAGCCAACGGCGACTGGGACCCTAGCAACCCAGCAACCGTTGAAAAGATGCGAAGTTGGTTGACGCGGCTCCGCCAGACTTGCCTTCATCCCGAGATGACCCCTGGTAGTCGTCGGGCATTGGGCGCAAAAAAGAACCCTCTTCGTACTGTGGCCGAGGTTCTTGAGTTGATGCTTGACCAAAATGATACCCAGATACGTTCAGAAGAGCGTGCGCTGCTCCTGTCTCAGCTCCGCCGGGGGCAGTTGCTGGAAAATGCTATGTATCGCAAAGAGGCCCTCGACCTCTGGACGTCGGTGCTAAATTATGCCAGTGGAATTGTGAAAGATTATAGAGAGCAGCTGCGATCAGAACTCGAGAAATGCGGAATGAGTGCAGCTGGAGCTGATAGTGCTGTGATGCCTGATGACGCTCCCGTTGACGCAGACGACGAAGTTGACAAGGATACTCGCGTCGGGACCTACCGTCAAAGGTTGCGCGCTGCTCTTGAGGTTCAGCATATTGCCACATTCTTCATGGGCAATGTGTATTATCAGATCAAATCTGATCCTAAGTTGACCGCGCCCGATTCAGATGAATTCAGAGGCCTTGAAAAGCGCGAAGTGGAAGCATATGAAGCAGCAAAGGTTATCAGAAAAGAGATCCTGGCCGACGTTTCGAGGAAGGTGGGTCGTCATATGAGAGTCATCACGGACAAAGTCAAAAGGAAGGCATTTGTCCATCTTCCCAAGATGAAGCCCAGTCTCTACAGTAGAGGCGTTGAAGCTCGAGGTCTGCTAGACAAGTTCGAAGACATCTGCACGGCTATAAACTCGGCTACTACCCAGTACAAGGAGTGGCGTGATATCATGATTAAGCTGCTCGTACAGCCGCTTGTGGACCAGGAAGATGACGAAGAGCTTCAGGGTGATGAGTACGAAAGGTCAACGAAGCATCAGGATGAGATGTACGTCTACATGGAGGCGCTTCGAGCCATATTGGCAGATCTGACCCACGCGGTTACCGGTCAGAAGAATACTCTCATCGACCACGAAGTTAAAGTCGGCATTGCATTGGCTAAAAAAGGCGAAGGGCCCTCTCCGGACCTTTTTCTTTTGATTATGGAGACTCGCAGGGACCTTATGCCAGACGTCCAGCTTGGTTCACTACGTGGTATTATTAGCGAACTTCGTGGCCTTGCGACCTCACTGGAGTGGCAAGGAAGTGGAGGGAGTTCACGAGCGCGTGCTGAGCTTGAGATTATCACCGCGGTGCTTGGTAATGCGAGCCATATGGCTGCTGAACAGAGCAGGGTTCTGACAAGTATCGAAAGGGAGGCTGAGACGTTCCGAGATACGATGAATAACCGTCTTGAATACTACCGCCACTTGCAGCAGATCTCAGATACTGTTGCCCCTTACGATGAAGAGAGCGTTGGGAAGCCCCTTGACGAGAGATTGTTCACGAAATTGCTACGGGATGAATCTTACATAGAGACAAAAATTGATACGCTGAAAGCGAAGCGCCGCTATTTGTTCCACCTTAGGGATGAGCCTGAGTCGGACGACAGTTCTCGGATCTGCATAATATGCCAGTCGAGCTTCGATATTGGTTAGTCGCTCTTTCGCGGGCTTTTCTACTGAAGCACAGAACCTGATTCTAACATGTACTACAGGTGTATTGACGACATGCGGCCACAAGTATTGCAGGTCTTGCCTATTAATATGGTGG
The DNA here is from genome assembly GCA_002242795.1 of Byssochlamys sp. BYSS01. Classification (NCBI taxonomy): domain Eukaryota; kingdom Fungi; phylum Ascomycota; class Eurotiomycetes; order Eurotiales; family Thermoascaceae; genus Paecilomyces; species Byssochlamys sp. BYSS01. Next base: position 721,372 of record NIXA01000009.1, read on the forward strand.
CGCGAACACCGGAATTGCCCGAGTTGCAAAGCGCGCCTCAAGGCTACCGGTCTTCATCAGATTACATACCGGCCGCAAGAGCTACTTGTGCAAGAGGAGAAGCAGTCGGATGACAGGGAGTCTCCTAAATCTGCACGCGGACGCCAATCAAGGAATTCTATATACAAGGATATCAGTTCGGGTGTTTTGAGGGAGATAGAGACAATTGATCTTGATGGTTCTTACGGCACAAAAATCGACACCCTGGCACGTCACATTCTGTGGTTGCGCCAACATGACCCTGGCGCGAAGTCGATTGTCTTTTCTCAATATAGAAGTTTTCTGGGGGTTCTGGAAAATGCCTTCAATCATTTCAAGATTGGGTATAGCAGCATTGATAATAAAGATGGCATAGAGAGATTCAAGAGCGATCCTGCGGTAAACAAGTCTCACCCCTCCCCTCCCCCCCAAAGTTCACGGCCTATTTACTCACAATCTCTTAACAGCTCGAGTGCTTCCTCTTGCACGCAAAAGCCCATTCATCGGGCCTGAACTTAGTCAATGCGACTCACGTCCTCCTCTGTGAGCCGCTCATAAATACCGCAATCGAACTTCAGGCAATTGCTCGGGTACATCGTATTGGCCAACAACGTCCAACTACGGTTTGGATGTACCTCATTGCCGATTCGGTTGAGGAATCAATCTATGATCTCTCCGTGTCCCGCCGTTTAGCTCATATTGTCAAGGCGGAAAAAGGAAAAGGCGGCCTCTCTCAGCAACATACAAGGGACGAAGCTATAGTTAAGAATCTCACTGAGACGGCGATCGACTCAGCCAACTCACTCGAAATGCAAGATGCCTCCCTTGCCAAGCTGATGACTGGTGGCGCGTGGGGAGGAGAGCTGGTCCCCAAGGATGATCTGTGGGAGTGTCTTTTTGGGAGTGCCAACAGGAGGCAGAAGAGAAACGAGACAATCGAAGCTCGCCGCGAGATGGGAAGGTTTCTTAGAGGCGAAGCTGCAGAGGGGAGGAGGACAGAAGCAGGGGCTCCAGATTCGTCATGAGATTACTATATATCAACCTCCTTCTAGTCACCGTACATAGATTCTTTGCGTATATAAAGGATACCTATCAATTTTTCTTGTCATTACCGGCCGTATTATCGTACACTCTGCAATGTACACTGCAGATTGCTTTCTTTCTTTACGGCGATCTGTTCGCTCTCTGAGGAGCAGCTGACTAATCTGCTATACCCGCTTCGAGACTCCGACAGTCCAGCGTACCTTTCGATAGGCAAACACAGGTGGCGACCACCTTGGGGGATAGAAAGCTAAGGAAAGTAAAGGAAGAGAGTGAGATATTCTTTTTATTTCGTTGTTGAAGGCGCTCTTTTTCTTTGATCGTTGATGTGTCCACTTCTACTCTCACCATGTCCGCAGATTCCACCGCAGCCAGCTCCGAGGCTCGTGAGTTGAGCTTAATATCCAAGGTGGAACTTAGAATTGCTCTCGCCGATTCAGACGAGAAACTTCAGTCACTCCTGCAGACTTACTTGACCCCTCTACTGCTCAAGCTTTGTTCAGATAGTCTTGCCGTGCGCAACAAGGTCATTGCGGTTTGCCAACATATCAATACAAGACTCCAATCGCCATCTATTCGACTTCCCGTTGCGGCCTTACTGAAACAGTTCAAGGAACAGAAGTCCCAGCTACTCAGGCACTTTGATTTGCGCTATATTCAGCTTGGTATTGATCGGCTCGGTACTGAGGCAAGGGTTGAGCTCTTAATCCCGCTACTTCAGGGGGTTTCCGAGATCGAAGGGTCGACCGTCGAAAGTGCTATCATCTTCAATCTTGTCTTGAGACTGCTGCCCCTCTTGAGGCTACCTCCCAAAGGTACCGAAGATGACAAGCAACTGAAAAATCGCCTTGGCGTCTCCGATCAGGATACACGCTTCCTGTCCGAATGGTTCGGGAAGCTTTTTCTTCTCTCGCCTGCGGGCGAGGGCGCCGTGACTTGCCCTGGACTATCTCCTACAGAATATAGATTTCTGAACAAGGACGCGCCAATAAGTCAAACTTGGAATCCCTCCGTAGAGGGTGGCTTGAATCTCACGGAAACGAAGTCTACTGCTCTGAAGTTTCTGGGCAGTGGAGTCTTCAAAGATTCCGAGCGGTTATTGCCTGCGGTAATTGCGTCCGCGGATGTAAATTCTCGCATTTCAGATATCGCAGAAGAAATTCTAAAGCGATTTACTCCAGACCTGGAAAGCCACCAAGTTGTACAGCAGTTGTATGACCTGTATTTTGGCAGGGACACGGATGGAACGCCGCCTGTACGACCCTCGCTCCAGATCAGGCTTCTAGTCCTACTGGGTAAATCGGTCCAAGCGACTGCCGATACGCAAAGGATAGTCCGAATAATTGAGGATGGTCTCCTGTCCGACGTCGCGAGGTCTTCTCAAGGACTACAGGCAGCAAAAATAAGAACCCAAATATTCACATTCACCACGTGGGTTGTACGCATGGGATCTCCGTCAGATTTGAAGAGCATAGCACCGAAGATCATAGCCGGCTTGAGAGACTTCATTCAGTCTCAGGGGTGGCCTAGTCCAGCAGCGAGTGGACAGAAGCTGCCGTCAACAGATCTGAGCTTACGGGGACTTGCCTATGAGAGCATGGGTATTCTGGTACCGAAAATGGACTTCAGCTCGCAGGTACACTCTGAGGATGATAATTTCGAGTTTGAATTGGTCAGGTGGCTTTTCATGTCTCTGAGCTCAGACGATTCCAGTAATCAAATTTCTGTCAGTATTGAGCAAGCTCTGGGGAGCATTCTTAATTCCTCCCTAGACAGCGGAGATGCCAAATTCCAGGAGCAGCTACGCCCTTTTCTTGTTGAAAAGATGAATCAAAGACCCGGGGAAGATGATCCAACGACTGGGTTCAGAATCGTCAGAAGCTGCCATTACGCCGCTGTGCGGTTCGCCAACCGATTTCTTCCGTACGGCGACGTTGTGGCACGTTGGGTTGATCTTATGGCCGTATCCAGCGGCTCAGAAAGACGACAAGAGGTCGCTGAGGAAGGGAGAAAGGGTCTCCATCCCTACTGGTATCGATTGCTCAACCCGATCAAGGACAGGAAATGGGCACCTTCGACTTCCGCAGAAACGCGTGATTCTTGGTTCGCTTTCCCAGGGTTTGCGGAGTCTACACGATATCTTTTTGGTTCATCCGACTCGGCGGTATCAAGCTCGCTGCAACCTTCCATTGTATCGCAACAATTGTCGGGGCCTTATCGAAAAGCATTCGCGCCTGCAATCACCTTTGTTCGTAATATCCTCCTTTGGGAAGCATTCTCGAACTCGCTTTCTATCCCAGTTGAAATGGAACAGGATTGGAACTTTAAACTGGACTCGCTGCTATCCTCGAATGAAGAGGCCCGGGCCTCGTTAAAACAGTATATCAAACGATCTGATAGAGAACCGTTGTTGGTGTTTCTAAACCGTGCATTAGATGGACTTCTTAGTGGCGACAGAGAATGCTCACGACAATGTGGTACCCATTTCGTTGAAGTTTGTTCTTTGGCTTCTAACGACATTGTTGGGGCTCTGTCCTCCCGATGGCTTTCTTTAAGGGATTCTATATACTGCAACGACCCTAGAACGCAGGACTCCGCTGCGAGAGCTTTCGGGATATTGGCATCTCATCCTTCAGTCCCTGTAGTTACCCTGAGGGGAACTGTGGATGACTTGCAAAGCTGCGTCATGGAGTGGGAAGCTGCCATTGGTGAGACCGCATTCAGGGTCAGGGGAGCAATACTCGCAATCTCGTATCTCCTCTCTAGGCTTAATGCTCGCAAGAGGCTATCCGAGATACCGGATTTTCAAAGAAAAGAATTCACTGACACTGTCTTTGCTATACTCCTTACTGTCCGTGACACCCTCCTTCGGCGTAGTGCGGAGGTGGCAATCGGCCAATTTAGTCTCTTTGAAAACTTGTCGCCTACGACACTCTCCGAGTCGAACTGGAAGGAGGTCAAAGAGAAGCTGGTTAAGGAAGCGAAGTCAGAAAGTGAGGTATCCATCAAGACGATGGGTCTTATTTCCCTGACATGTCCTAAAAGTGACAGCACTGGCCTGCAATTTGACGAAATGTTAAGTTCGATTTACGGCTTACATGAGATACGCAGCCCGGAAGTCCAGTTTTCCGTTGGAGAGGCATTGAGCATCGCTGCTATCGGATGGAGCTCCAAGTCACTGATGCAGGAATTCGATGTGGACGAAGACTTTCCCAAGTCCGACATTCCCAGTACAGTTCTTGCGGAGATGTGCGACAAGGTCATATCAGGTTGCCGCGCATCGAAGCCGTCTCTCAGGAAAGCTTCTGCGATATGGCTACTATCTCTCGTGAAGAATTGTGGCCACATGCAAGAAATGCAGATCCATTTGCGTGAATGCCAAGCCACATTTGCCGGACTTCTCGGTGATCGCGATGAAATGGTGCAGGAATCCGGAGCCCAAGGTCTTGGACTTGTCTACGACATGGGAGACCAGGACCTCAAAGATGATCTGGTGCGGGACTTAGTTAACTCTTTTACTGCAAGCGGCTCTGGCCTCGGAGGAGGGCGGGTCAACGCAGACACTGAGCTTTTTGACCGTGGTGCTCTACCTACGGGAGAAGGGTCCTCGGTCAACACATACAAAGACATAATGAATCTCGCTTCAGAGGCTGGGGACCCGACGCTCGTGTACCGATTCATGTCACTTGCGTCCAACAATGCTATCTGGACGAACCGCGCCGCATTTGGAAGGTTCGGAATCAGCACCATTCTCTCTGACTCGAGCGTGAATGGCTATTTGGCAAAGAACCCTAAGATTTATCCCAAACTGTACCGTTATCGATTTGATCCGAACCCCAACGTGCAGCGGTCGATGAATACGATCTGGCAGGCGCTCGTGAAGGACCCGACGGCAGTGATCACCACCCATTTTGACGAGATCATGGAGGACTTGTTGAAAAGCATGATGACAGGACGAGAATGGCGAGTCCGGCAAGCTAGCTGTTCTGCTATTGCGGATTTGATACAGGGCCGCCAGCCGGAGACCTACGCGAAGTACGTGGATGAAATTCTCACAAAGGCGTTCCGAGTTTTGGACGATATCAAAGAGACAGTTCGAGCGGCAGCTCTAGGGCTTTGTCAGACTGTCACCAACGCGATCGTCCGCACTTTGGAAACAGGAGACACGAATGTGGAGAGAGCCAGATCGATGCTACGAAAAGTCATTCCATTCCTCCTAAGCAACCAGGGCATCGACTCGAGCGTGCAAGACGTTCAGGCTTTTGCTATTGACGCACTTATAAGGATAATCAAGAAGAGCCCAGCTGTCCTGCTTCGCCCGTTTGTTCCGGAGATCCTGGAAAGTTTTCTGAACTCCCTGAGCTCATTGGAGCCACAGGCGGTCAATTACGTCCATCTTAATGCGGAGAAATATGGCCTTACTGGCCAAGACATTGACAAGATGCGATTATCGAGCGTCCGCTCATCTCCTATGATGGAGGTCATTGAGCGGTACTTGATCGATAGTTTAGACGAGAGTAACATGGAAGACCTCGCGACGAGGCTCGAACGCGTGCTTCGCTACGCAGTTGGGCTCCCATCCAAGGTTGGTTGCAGCCGTGTGCTTGCCCTCCTTAGCATGAAGTCTCTGCTCTTCCGACCTTATGCGGATCACTTCATACAGCTGCTGAGCAAGCAAGTTGTCGACCGCAATGACACCGTTAGCGCCTCGTACTCGGCCTCTATGGGGTATCTTACACGGCTGGCCTCGGACGATCAGGTTTTGAAGACGATTGACTACACGAAGAACCTTTACTTCGCATCGGAGAATGTCTCTCATCGCGCTGTTGCAGCGGAAATCCTTTATTCGATGTCTAAACTGGCCAACGACCGATTCATGGCTTGTGCCACGACGGCTTTGCCTTTTGTCTTTGTGTGCAAGCACGACACGGACGAGCATGTGCGAGAAGTATTTGAGAATACCTGGCAAGAAAACGTGGGCGGCAACCGGACCGTGTCACTCTATCTCAAGGAGATCGTCGACCTGGTCTCGGGCAATTTGGACTCACCCCGCTGGGATATCAAGCACACGGCAGCTATTGCGGTGGCCAAGACCGTCACGGCGCTGGATAAGGAGCTTGATCTTCCCACAAGCAAGCTTGTGTGGCCGGTTCTAGAGAAGGCACTTGCAGGGAAGACCTGGGATGGCAAAGAAGTCGTATTGAAAGCTTTTGTGAGATTTACCAGCCAAGCTAAAAGGCTGCGGCAAGAGGACGAGTCGATTGGCAAGTCTATGAAAGTGAGTATATTCCGCCATGGCATTTCCCTCCCTTTTCTCTTTCTCTTTTTTTTTCTCTTTTTTTTTTCTCTCTTTTCTACTTCGCCTTTTGGCTGACGAATGTCACAAAGGCAATTGCCATCCGAGAGGCAAAGCGGAAGAATGCTGGATATCGGCCGCATGCTCTCACAGCTTTAGGGGAGATCGCGCAGGCACGAGACGACACTGACTTCATGCCGGATGCCTTGAACATTGTGGGAGGAGTGCTCGACGAACTCCTCGAGAGCGACGGAGACCGGATGGACATCGATGAAAGCAATGGCCATGCGTCTGGGTAAGTCTAGTAGGACTGGTCTTTTTGATAATCTACTGACCCTTCTTCTCTGTTGGAAATAGTCCTGAAGAAACGCTGGCAGCATGCGTGAAATGCCTTCTGCAGTGTCTTAACGCGGCAACGTCTGTGCCAGCAGGAGGTCAGCTTCCCTGGAAATGCGCCGTGCTTCTTGACAGAGTACTAACTCAAAGCATAGAATTGCAAAACCACCTGGCAGAAGCGACTTCTCTCGTCAACAGGGCCTTAGACAATGGGGGTAGGAATGTGCAGATCGCGTTGTTCCAAGGACTACAAGCGCTCTTTACGAGGCTAGAACAGTGGATTTCTCAGGATGACGACGACAAGAAGTACAAGCCAACAACAGAGCTACGGGCAGCACTAGAAGCGACTGTGGAGGGCCTGCTGCTGCAGGAGATCGACGTCTCGGTCGAATCAATCCGAAAGGAACGCGCGCAAGCGACGCTTTCATACGCGCAATTTTGCCAGAAAGCAGGATCCGGGGTATCGGAAGGGCTACGGCAGTCAACGCAGGCATGGTGGGAGAAGGAGAGATCGGAGACTGTGCGGCGAATCCTGGACAAAGCTATGCAGCTGTTAGTCACATAGATCATAAGAAAGACGCCACTGTGTATTTTTATCCCGCGTCACCATCGTGCATGACTTATAAGACGACTGACTGGGCCTGGCTGTCTGCAGTGGAGCTTCGTGGAGCTTCGTGGAGCTTCCCCAGGCGCACCTATGCTTCTCTCCCAGCACACACACTGGTCTAATCATCCCGGACGCCTTTCAACTTTGTTTTCTTTAACCGCCCGAGTGCACAGCACCAAGAGCCCCAGCGGCCAATGGCAGCCTGCAAGCCTGCAAGCCTGCAGCGCGAGAGCTGTGACGATCCGCCGCTCGGCGGCTAATCGCAGCGTGCTGTCTGCTGCCCAGCTTCGTCTCTGCAGCCTGGCCTCGTCGCTCTCGCTCTCTCTCGCTCTCTTCTTCTTCCTGCATGAATCTCTCTGGGATTCCAGGGCACCCCTGTTCTGCTCGTCGCACAGCTGCAAGCTGCAAGCTGCAAACTGCAAGCCCGCACTGGAACTGCGTGCTGCCAACAGCTGCTGCTCTGCACTCCACCCCTCGTCGTCGACACTAGTGCTGCAGGCTGTCATTGCCTATCACGCTGCCCCGCCACGGCGAGTTCCAGCTGTTATCTAATTCTCCCTGGCCGGTTTTATCGTGCGTGCCTGCTGCAGAAATATCCGGAGACGGTGTTCTCCTCGCGCTCCTCCTTCTGCCTCGACCAAGTCGCAGATCGATCCCTCTTCCTCCTCCCTCAGACATGGGCGCTGACGACGGTCCACCAGTGATCCGACCGTTGCGGGTTACCAAGAAAGACAGCTCGTCTTTCCTAACGGCAATGGGCCAGCAGAGTGCTGGGAGCACTCCCCCGCCTCTGCCGTATCCCGATGATCGGCCTCGGCCCAGCAAGGCGTCAACGTCCTCGTCCTCGTCCTCGTCCTCGTCGCCGTCTCAGGGCGCCCTCCCGCCGTCGCTGATTTCAGGACAACAGTCCAACTCTAACCATTCGCTAGATGCACGGATAGGCTCTCCGCCTCACACCGGTGCTGTGCCTGCTGCGCAGACCTCGCCGTTCGAGCATCCAGCGTCTCTGCGCGTACAGACCAAACAAGCGACTACTTTGGCGGAAAGACGAGGAGCCGGCCCTAGACCACTGCCTAATTCCGCCGGGTCAGCTTCGCCGGATGAACTGTTTCCTAAGAGCTACCAGCGGGTCACGACGGCTCCCGTCGTAGGCTCGCAGCCAGCTACGAATGCGACCCCCCGTCCTGCGTATCAACAGCAGTACTGGCCGCCTCCACAGGTCTCTAATGGCTCCAGCGTCGGCCATGCCGCCGCAACGGCGACAGCGCAGAACCATTTAGCACCCCCTGACAAGGCTGTTAATCGGCTGAGCTCGACAGCATCAACATCCACCACGCGTGCCCAGCGGGGCTCTCCCCCGCCTCCGGAAACGCCTGTCAGCGCCACTGGAGAGCAGCCGGACATTGAAGCCCGATTCGCTGCGGCTGGAATTGCAGGTTCTCAGACTCTAGCGAACCTCCAGTCTCGAGGGACTGCGGCGCAGATGAGGGCAGAGCCGTATGCTGGCCAGCCCCCCCGAACCCAGCCGTTGCCGACTCCGCAGCGGCCATGGACACCGACTGAAGAGCCTGGAACCCAGCCGCATGGACCCCCTACTATCTACCAAGGTGTCGGAGTCGCCGCTCCAGCCACCTCAGGAGCACCACCAGGCGGCCTATATTATCCCCGTCAACATGGCCCAAACTCTCTGGAGCAGGACTTCGACAGGATGGCCATCGCCCAATCACCTCCTCCCTCCTATTCTAGCGTGTCCACGCCAACAGCTGCACAGGGGGGTCTTTCGAATGATAAGCAGCACCTTGCGCAGTCAACGGGTCAGAATGGGATACCACCCACCCACCCTGCGATGCCTGCATCACTGCCCACCTCAGGAACTTCGCACGATCATCCAGCTTTTGCCAACGATCTCAGAGGGCAAGCGCCGCCGCCCGCCCATGCGGCCCAACCGGGTCTTGTTCAGCATGGGCAACAGCCTAATTCGCAGGATGCGCAGGTCCAACCGCTTGCCTCGCCCGCGCCGTCAGCAATGCCTGCCTCGCCTCCTCCACTTCCCGAAGGCTGGATAGCACACTTAGATTCCAACTCGGGCCAGTATTATTACATCCACCTGCCTACTCAATCAACCCAATGGGAGTTCCCCAAGGGTCCCACGCCGTTGAATCTCAATGAAGCGCCCCTGTCCCCGGCAGGAAGCGCATACGGGAAACTTCCTCTCGCGTCGCCTGGCATCTCGGCATTTAGCAAGCCGGTAGTCTCTCCAGGGCTACCCCTGACACCCGGCTACGAGAGCCTGCATTCACCAGGTGTTGCGGGATTCTCGGGCCTGCCGCCTATTAACGGCGTTGACATGTATCGAGTTGCACCGACAAATGGTGTGTACTTTGGTCCCTACCTCCGTTACACCAACATGGACTTGGAGCGCGGTGTCTGGCTTGGCTCCATTCTTCTCGTGACGGACGCGCAGCAACCTCCTACGATCCATATCCACCAAAGCGTGGACCTGTCTCCCAACCCCCGGCAGCTGAAAGCGGTTGCCATTTCCAAGCACCAGCGGTGGATATTCTACAAGTACGACGTCGACTTACGAATGGAGGAATCCGGTCCCGCGAAGTGGACGTACGCCGTCACATCTCACCTCGGCTGCACCCGCTACGAATTCCTCGTTGCTGGACGGTACGAGGCAAACTGGCGCTTCATCGCCACCTCCAATAATGACTTCTCCCTCAGCGTCAATGCCAATGAGCGGTCTCGACTCGGGGGCGTCGGTTTCATGTGGAAGGATATCGTGCAGAAGCACAATGAAATCGGAGGTTTTCACACCCAACTGTGTCTGGGCGGACAGATCTTCGCCGATCGAATGTGGAAGGAAATTGCATCTCTTAAGCAGTGGCTGACGACGAGCGGCAAGGAAGCAAGGAAAAATGCGCCGTGGACGGCAACGCACGAGGAGGAGGTCTCCCATGCGTATTTCCACTATTACACAAGCCACTTTGATCAACCTCATATACGAGAAGCGTTTGCCCAGATTCCGTACATTTGCCAGATTGATGACCATGACATGTGAGCCCAAGTTACCCTGAAGGCAGCCTTTTTTTTTTTTTTTTCCCCACAAACTGACTGATGTAGCTTTGACGGATTCGGCTCCTATCCCGAGTACATGCAATTTTCCAACATGTTCAAAAACATCGGCCGGATCGGAGTTGATATGTACCTCCTCTTCCAGCACCACACGACGGTTGACATCCTCAGCAAGTCCAACTCCGACGTCGACTTGTTCACTATCACGGGAACCGGCTGGCACTTCGTCAAATACCTAGGACCGGCAGTTGTGGTCGTGGGGCCGGACTGCCGCTCGGAACGGAATCCTCACCAGGTGTTGGCTGGACCGACATATCAGGGCCTGTTCCCCAAGGTGGCGATGCTGCCCCCGTCTGTGCAGCACTGTATATGGATGATCTCCGTGCCTTTGATCTACCCGCGGCTGGAAACAGCGGAGCAACTTGCCAACACGGTTGCCACGGGGAAGAGGGCTGTGACCGGTACGTACAATTTGCTAGGGAAGGTCACCAGCTCCGTCGCTGGAGTAATCGGAGCCAAAGAAGCGGTGGGGACGGGATTCGACTCTGTCAAGCGTGCGGTTGGGAAGTCCGGCCTCATGGGTGGAATATTGAGTCCGTTCGGGGAACTTGGTGTTCTAGATGAGTTACGAGATCAATGGACTCATGAATCGAAGGTAAATCAAATCCTCGTGCTACGGAGATAAAAATGCTGGAGATGAAAAGCTGCTTCCACGTACGGCTGGCCCCCATGCTAATGTTCTGTGATCGTTGCTGCAGGATCTCGAACGGACATATCTCATCCGCACTCTCCAGGGAATTGCGCTCCAGAAGTCGCTTCGTATGACATTCCTTTCGGGCGCCGTGAACGTCTGCGGTGCAGGTCTGGTACACGACCCGGCTCACCCGTCAGACCATAAAACGATGTACCAGATCATCTCGTCGGCGGTTGCGAACAGTCCGCCGCCGCCATACGTCGTGCGGCTTCTGCACAGCACCGACAAACAACAGTACATCCCCCTCAACGGACAACGGTCGACTCCTCCTCGACTATCGGACACAAAGGAGGATATGATCGATCTCTTCCAGACAGACGTGAACGGCCAACCGCGCGAACACAAGAAGCTCCTGGGCCGACGAAACTACGTCGCTATCGTCGCGTACGACCCGGAGGCAGTCAATGCGCCCTATGGCCAGCCAAATGCGGCGCAGGCAAGCGGCAAGTTGAGCCTCTCCGTCGACTTCATGGTGCAAGGAGACGGGACCTTTAGCAATGTGTTCAAATACGGGCCGCTTGTGATACCGAAGGTGGAACCTGGAACGTAAATAGAACTGGTTTATCTGATGGATATATGTATATTTCTGTGTTGCTTCGTTTTTTTTTTTCCCTGGGTTTGTATTCATTGCGCGGATTGGTATCATCTTACGTGTTTAGCAGTTTGTAGATGGTTGATCGAGTCGTGAATATACATGATATGATGATACCTTCAGCACCTCAATCTAGAAGTCAGCCACGAAGTCATTAGTTAGCTAATTAGTTATAGTTATTAAGTAAGATGGGACTTATTTGATTTATTTAAGCATCGCATGATTAAGTTAAAGCCGGACAGACTAAATCCGCGCGCTTCGGCACGTCATCGGAATCGATCGATATTTCATCATTCGTCATGGACGCCGCTGGCCGGTGTCGAGAAGCCACGAGTCTAGTATTCGGTGGGACTTGCATCTGCAAATGATTTCTAATCTGTTTTCGTCATCGAACATGCCCTGGGTCGAAGGGAAATGACGGCTTGGATATATCCGGGATCCTGGGGGTAGCATCAAGTTGAGCTTTTCCCGCCCTTTTTTTCCTCAGTTGTGAAGGTCGTCGCGTTCGTATCTGCTTTTATTTTGTATTTTCTTTCTTCCGCGACAAGTTCTAAGATACGTATATGTATTCAGTACCCTGCTGGCTCCTCTTTTGGGGGCAAATGTGAATTGTTGCAGCTGAGATCGCTCTTTTCTACACTTTCGTCTCCCCTCGCTTTTTCTACTAATTATTTAATTTTGAGATTCCTCTTGTCTTTGCCCCACAATGGCGCCCATTCTGCTACCACCTTCGCGACAGGATGAGCTCCTCGATCTCCTCTGCGTGGGCTTCGGCCCTGCATCGCTTTCAATCGCGATAGCGCTCCACGATGCCCTGGACCCGCGCCTGAGTCCCAATGGCGCACCCAAAGACCCTAGTTGGCGGCCCAGGGTCGTCTTTCTCGAGAAACAGAAGCGTTTCGCATGGCATTCGGGTATGCTTGTTCCTGGATCCAGGATGCAGATCTCCTTCATCAAGGACCTGGCTACCCTGCGTGATCCGAGGAGCAGCTTCACCTTCTTGAATTACCTGCATAACCAGGGTCGGTTGGTCGACTTCACGAATTTGGGCACTTTCTTGCCTCCCCGCGTCGAGTTCGAGGATTACATGCGCTGGTGCGCGAAGAGTTTCGATCACTTAGTTGCCTATGGAGAGGAGGTGATCGGGCTGGTACCCGGCCATACCGGTCTGAGGGTGGGAGGGGAGAACGACGTCGTTGACTTCTTCACCGTGCTCTCGCGCAACGCTGATACGGGCGCCGTTACGTCAAGGAAGGCGCGTAATGTTGTCATTGCAATCGGAGGATCCGCCAATATACCGTCTGTCTTTCCGCGGGAGGATCCCAGGATTCTTCATTCTTCGCAATACTGCACTGTCGTGCCTGCGCTGCTGGACGACCATTCGAAACCGTACAGCGTTGCAGTCGTAGGTAGTGGCCAGAGTGCTGCTGAGATCTTCCACGACCTGCAACAGCAATATCAGAATGCGCGGACGACTCTGATCATGCGCGATTCCGCTCTCCGGCCGAGCGATGACTCCCCGTTGTGAGTAGAGCACACCCCCCTTTTCTAAATCGTTCCCGCGGCATTGGGGCCATGGCCATGGCATGCGGCTGGCATGGGGGGCCTGGACTGACCTACAAAAAAGCGTCAACGAGATATTCAACCCCGAACGTGTGGACCAGTTCTATAACCTCCCCGTCGAGGACCGCAAACGCTTCCTCGAGACTTACCGAGGGACCAACTACAGCGTCGTGAACCCAGCACTCATCGATCAGATCTACCACGACATGTACGTGCAGAAGGTCAAAACCCCCGTCGAAGCAGAATGGCACCACCGCATTCTGTCTTCACGCACCATCACCCAGGTGGAGAGTAGGGATCAGAAGACCCGAATCCACCTCGTCTTCTCGTCCGCGGACAGTGGTGCGGCGGCCCAAACCCAAGAGAGGAGGACAAGAGAAGAAATCGTCGAGGTCGACGCCCTCATAGTCGCCACCGGCTACGTCCGGAACGGACATGAGAAGCTCCTGCGAGACGTGCAGCATTTGCGGCCCCCGGGCCAGACGGAGTGGACGCTCGCGCGCGACTACCGGGTGGAATTGGATCGGAGCAAAGTCGACGCGCAGGCCGGCATATGGCTGCAGGGCTGCAACGAGGGCACGCATGGGCTCAGCGACAGTCTTCTGTCTGTGTTGGCGACGCGCAGCGGCGAGATGGTGAATTCGATATTCGGAGATCAGCTTGTTGCTGGTACGATAGAACAAGTTTCCAAATCCCGCGCCATGCTATGAAGCATTTTTCACGTCCATTGATTTCATCTCTTCTCTCTTGACAGCTTTCGTCACCGCTCGTCTCCTGCATGAAGTATGATTGTTAAAGCTCCTGATTACTGTAACGAATACATGAAGAAGAAGCATCTGCATGGTGGAGAAAGGGGAGGGGGGGCGGTTAAACAGTGACCTTAATTCTTTCTTGACTAGACTTCTGGCTAGACCTGTCTGTCTTACCAGGTACTTTTTCTCTCTAGGATAGTGGGAATAAAGTGTACATATCGGCGCAGCGTTCATGATGGATATAGCCCGAGCAGACAGGAATATGTATATACATAGACAGAGCCCGAGCAGAATATCATCTGATCAAACTGTTCTCAATCAATGACTCCATTGTCTCAGCAAGATTCTCTAGACCGTCTCATTGCATTTCCCTGCTTTGCTTTGCTGGCCTGGAGGTCCCGGAGGCTGCTCTGCTTGTGTAACCCGACCCTCAATTATGCATTGTTCTTTTGGGACATCCGGAAGGTCATTAAAATCATTAATTTTGCTCTAGGAACCAATCCCTCGGCACCGTGGTAGCGTTGAACCATCAGACGAGAAATATAGAAGACAAGAAGAAAAAGAAGACACACACACACACACACATAGGGGGAGAGAGAGAGAGAGAGAGAGAGAGAGAGAGAGAGGGGGGGGGGGGGGGGGGGGGGGGGGGGGGGGGGGGGCGCGAAAAGAAAAACGAAGAAAAGAAAACGCCTCAGACACTCTCCTCTGCATCACCGTTCACCACGCTGCGATAGCCGCTACGGATCCGCGGTGGAATCTCGTACATCCTGTAATAGTCCACAATCTCACCATCGAGCATTCCTGAGCCTGTTTCCCGCTTCCCAAAGTATGGGGTCGGATCACACCAGAAGTCGCGGCAGTTTCCTGCAATACCGCGGGAGAACGGGTTTCTCAGGCGACTGGAACGCCCATCCCCCGTGAGCCCATCTCGTGCCGTCACAAAGAACGTATCGATCCCAAGAACCGCCTTCAGCTGCTGGAAGCAACCGCGACGCCCGTGGTGGTGGCCGGAAGAGGGTGATCCCCGCGACTCGTTAGGGTTCGGCCCCTGCCCCGTCGATGACAGGCCAGCAGCTTCCAGAGATGTCGTCCCAGGTGCCAGTGCGGAGGCGAGAGCTTGAGAGCTTGGATACGCCCTCTCGATTGAATGGCCTCTCATATTTTCGTACGTCGTCAAGTTCCTCGAAATTTGCATGAGTTGGACGGCGCATAACATGGTAACCCACACCAGCTGAATCACGATCCAGATGACGAGGACGATCGTGAACGTATCTCGGAGCACATAGCTGCAGAGGGTATCGTTAATAACATTACATTGGGCATGCTCAGGCGGCGGGAGAACGCTGATATCTAAATAGCGCCTTGTTAGCTAGTTCCCCATTGCGGTAAGCTAATATAAAATGCCTGATACTCACAATTTGCGGCCAACTGGGCGAATAGAATGATGCCGATTTCGAGGAATGTAATGTACAAGACAAAGTGACGTAGGTTATTTGCTCCCACGCAGTTGTCGATCCAAGGGCAGTGGCTGAAGACCGTGTTAGCACGACCGCGAACTGTAGAATCGAGTTGTGCTTGGGGATGCTTACTGGTCGTGTCTAGCAACACAACGTCCACATCGCCTGCAGTGTTTGCTTCGCAATGGCTTTCTAATCATACAGTATACACAGAAGTTCTCTTCGTCAAACTTCCATAGCTCAAACAATTCCTTGATCAGTGCTCCCTGCTGGTTTCTACTGCCCAGCTTCGGAACAAATCCAGGATCTTCCGTCATTGAGATAATAAAGAAAAATGTTGTAAGGCAGTAAAAGGCCGAAAAGAATAAGTTCAGAAGTGGGAATGAGGAGTACGTGGCTGGTTTCCACTCCAGTTAGACCAAGGGTCATTCAAAGTTTCGCAACTTCTGCAGATGAACTTGGAGGACTCACCTGGGAGGACTTTGAACACGTATCTAATGCCGACCCAAAACAATGATCCGGCAAAGATGCCCGACAGATACGGCTGCAGGCATGGGTCAGAGATCAGCTCGCTCTGGCAGTATCATCTAGACATGAGTGACTTTACTTACCGTCCTCTGCAAGACCCTGTACTCCGTTGGGCCGTGATTCGCAACCTGCTGCGCTACCCACTGCAGGAAGAACAGAACGGCGACTGCAATAGGGACGGCAGCAAATATGACCACATTGCTGAATATCCATGTTCCGATGACAACCATGAAAAATGGCCAAAAAAAGAAAAATTTCCACAGCACCCCCTTGCTCCGTACGATGTTCGTTAGTCCCAGAGGGAGGGTCCTCAGGTTCCCATCGGGCTTGTAACCGGATTCATCGAGTGCACGGTGCCAGGCGGACAGTGTGTTCATCTCGTCGGCTACCCTTTCTGGTGTCTTGCCATCTGCTGTCTTCGCAAACCGATCGGCGCCGAATTCTATAAGTTTCTGTATGCACGGCAACGACCCCCTCACCAAGGCCCAATGCAGGGGCGTGAGACCACCCTCGTCAGTGGCATTCACGTTCGCACCCCATCGCAAGAATAGATCCACGCATACAGGATATCCTTTATATGCTGCCCACATTAGCCCCGTATGCCCCTGCGGGTCGGTAACATCGACCGGGATCTCCTGGTGTAGTAGCAGCACGACTAAGAAAGCATTTCCGTCAATCGTCGCGAGGTGGAGAATATTGTATCCTTGCGCGTCGGTTAGAAGAGGGTCAGCTCCTTTCTGGAGCAGAAGATTGACAATATAGTAGTGACAGCGTTGGGCAGCCCACATCGCCGGCGTGGCCACGGACTCGCCCCCTTTCGCATTTACGTCTGCGCCCGATTCTAGTAAAAAATGGCACATCGCGTACCGATTGTTAATGGCCGCCCACTAGAAAAGCAGAAAAAGATGCAGTAGTCAGCACTGAGCACATAATTGACCTTCTTCAAGACATGCGGCTGGGAGTACATACATGCAACGGTGTGATCCCTTCCTCGTCCGCGTAGCGCGCGCTGAGATTCTTGGTCTCGAACAGCTTCTGCATAGCACCAACTTCTCCTATCCGCGCCAGTTGCATGATATCTTCTCCCAGAGGAATCGACCCCTTAACTCCCCGCGAGCTGGACCCCATATTCTTCAGTTCGACGGTCTGGTGCGTAACCGTTGGAGGTGCCGCCGACGCCTTCCCGTTCGATCGAGGAGGTGAGCTGGATCCTTGCGCATCTGCAGCAGCGCTGCCCTGGGGTACCATCGAAGTCATCTTGTAGGACAATATTATCACCAATTCCGGACCGGTCCAGTGTTCAGTATCCCGGTTGTAGAGCAGATGGTAAATTAATGGTTGCCTCCGCACGCGGAACTAGGGACACATCGCGAACGACTGGCCGATCGATATTCCTGCTGGTGGAGTTGCGAGGGTCCGTCGGAGACTCTAGACAAGGCCCAAAAGACTAGAACAAAGCGAGAAAGAAAAAGAAGAGTGCAGAAATCGCGGAGGACAGACGGGTCTGGGATCATGGAAACGTGCTGCCTGCTGTTCGGCGCCTCTGGGGAGCGGCGCTAACAAGCTTACTTACGCCCTTAGTCTCCGAAGCGAACCCTGCGCCTCCGATAGTAGCGATGATGGCCGGTGGCTCAGCTAAACCCGGAATCTTCACAATCTAGGAAGGTTTATTATAATACCTGTTAAATTGCCAGCGACAAAAGTACAGCAACTTATGCTATGTACATAGTACAATTCAAAAATAGCTTCACTACTATTGACATCCAATGACAAAGGTCAGGAGAGGAAAGATAGGAAGTCCGATCCAAATGCCAGCGACCAAAAAGAATTAACTGACAGCGAATATGGCGAAAGGCTATATAGAACGGTTGCCTGGCCGCACCGGTTTAGCGAGGACAAAGCATACCCTCGCTATGCAGAGGGGTCACAGTCCTATGCAGTCTATGCAGTACCAGTGATATGGCTGCGCGAGTCCACACTCCTTCGTATTGACTTCACTTCGCGAATTAGCATCTGGGGATCGACTCGCAATTCAAAATCAACCAGAAAACAGAAGCCAATCTCCAGTCTAGAAAGCTCGCGCGCACTAACCCCGCCGACCTTAGCAAATCTGCTATGGGGGTATGTGAGGTCTTCGAGTGCCTTCACCGCCACGCGGAGACCAGCGAGAACCAGGCGATGAACATTTTTTGGAGTAACACGGAGGATGCTTTCAACAGCAACGATCTTGGTGATGTAGACGCTCGTGGCAAGGTATACAGCCGTAGACATTGGACAGAAGCGGTGAAGTCGCAGTAAGTAGTCCTTCAAGGGTATCGGGGGCTCCTTTTTTGACAAAAACCTTCTGGCCAGGACACTTCGCTGAATGGATTCATCTTCCTGTAGCCCTGCATGGTCCACCACTCCAATGCTATGCAATTCAGTAGGTCTTGGTGGCGTGGCCCTAGCTCCATTTGGCTCGTTTTCCTTCGCAGAAGCACGTCTTGTTGATATATCCGAAGTTGAGTCACCAAAGGACTTCCCCAGTTCGTTAATGTTCCCGCATAGCAGTTCCAATGCTGCAACAGGTGAAATATCAAACAGCTCCCTCTCTTCTTCAGAACTTGGCTCCGACGTGGACGACCCGTCTCCATGGCCGCCGAGGGGGGGTAAAGCACGCAACGCTGGTGTCAAGCTTGAGTCCACATGCGGTGCACTCCTGGCTGCTTCATCCCCTGACCCCAGGGTGCCTGTACTCATCACGATAGGCAGTAGACCGTAGGTCTATTTCGAAAGAGTGGTGACGTGAAAGCCACACCTGGTCCTACAGGTGACGATCGACGCTCGAGATAACAGAAACATTGTAGGGCCAATCCTGCCACCTTCACTGGTATTCAGGTACATTCAATTAAAATAAAGGAAGTCAACGGTAGCGTACGAGGTCGCGTGGACCAGAGACATGCGGGAGGGCAACGGGGATGAAGCTGGTCAGACAGGTAGGAAGGGCTTTGCACAAACGAATATACGACGGCGGCGGATGAACGACATACGGAAAGAATCCGTGAACGATTTCCTGTCGACTTGTCCACAGCCTGTTGTCTGTGTACTTCTCCGTGTTGTAGTCGCTGCTGGATAATATTATTGTGGAAGGTCGGGATTCAAGGTTTCTGTCGTAGGTGGACCGCACGGTACACGTACGAGAAGCGCAACACGATTGGATGAACCAGCGCGGGGGGGAGAGGATCTGGTCGAGAATCGACCTCGGGAGAAACTTGAACTTGAATAACGCCGACAAGAAAAATCAGGATGTCACGTCGTTATTATTATCATTGTTTGTGGAGCGCCTGAACCTGCGACCGGTGGATATTGACTCCGCCGTATGCCCAGAGTTGACGACTCCACCATGGGCGCATGAATAATCTTAATGCTTGTTGCGAACCCGACGCTCGCGTCTGGCACAAAACCCCATGATATCGGCCTTCTCCTACCTGAATTGAAGGGCGTTCGTTACCAGCACTAGCAATGGTTGCGATTTCCTCAGAGGTGGACGAATTCAGGATCCCACGTCCCTGGTCCCTCTGTGCGCGACCCGTCGGATCCGATCCCATGGTCTTCGACTGGGCCGGAAGCCACCTACAGAGCTGTCACGGCTTTGGCTTCCCTCGTGTCTCTTGAAGATTTGGTCGGCCGCCTCTTGCATCTGGCGATAACCATCCTGGATGATTTGTGGCCGAGCAGGTCGTCCATTCTGCTCTGGGTGGCTCGGCCGTGATTCTCTGCGCGTTGCGAAGCGTGAAACAGACCACAGCCGCCTTCGTTTATGTGAGCGCACTGGTTGACTTATCTCGCCGTCGCCGAGCTTTTGCTCATTCCCGCCAGTATTTCCTTCCTCGCAATTTGGAGATGGTTGGCTCTTGTCCGTGTCGGGCTCCCGTTTGCTCGTAGAATCCTCGCGAGTATCTTCGCGCGCCCCATCATTGTTATTGTCATTGCGGTCTGCGTGTCTGGATGGCGAATGGGCATGCGCAGGGCTTCTTTGTCCATCTCGATCACCTTCTGCTGCCACGGGAGGCTCGTCACTAGCCTGGTGATTGTGGATTTGGACTGGAGTTCTCTGTCCTCGCTTGCGAGGCTTGCGTTCATCAACCGGCGTTCGTTCTCTCTGCTGTCGACGTCCTCGAGGCGCTTGTCGTTGCGGACTCCGGGACTGTCGCACTGGACTGTGGGTTTGTCGTTCGGTAGCTGGTAGGGAAGGCTCTCGAACATCTTGGCCTGCGTGAATTGCGTCTTCCGGAAAATCCACCGCGAAAGGACGCGGTGACCTTTCTCGGTCTCTTTGCCTGCGACTGCTTCCATACCGGCGAACTTCCACAGCGTTTCCACTGAATGGCACCAGGAGTCTCAGTGCGCGGTGGTAAGCTCCCCGTCTTACCCTCGCTGCAGCAGCCGGAGGACTCATTGGTTGCGTTGTGCCTGTTGGCCTAATCCTAATTATTTGATATACCCTAGGAGCCGGGACTCTCTCGCGCAAATGCTTAGGTCTCAAGTGCCCTTCATGGTGAACTTCTCGGTAATGGTACACTCGAACACGATTGCATGGCCTCCTACCATCACTGAGCGAGCACCGGTGGATGATCTCCGTTTTCCGAGTCTTTAGGGGGTACACGTCGGTAAACTTCTCGATCGTACACATCTCCTTCTAGCTAGTCCTCTCGCCGAGATGCTGATCTTTATCGTGGAGGCACGAGTAAAACGTATACTAACATAAAGGCCTTAATTTCTTATCTGGGCATCGGAAAAGACTTATCTTGCATAAGAAGACAGGGGTGGAAAAGAACGACCAGGAACAAAGTATACCATACTATATTTCTTTTCTCTAACCCTCACAAGATCTTGCAGTGCAGGATGACTGGTAGAGAAGGCCAGTGTCATGAGTCCACCACTGCAGCTGATGGATGCATATTCATGAGGAGGTGCTCGTGAAGCGTAGGGAAATACTGATTCTATCCGAGAGAAACAGAGAGAAGGGGGGTATAGAGCGGAGCTTCAGTGTAAAAAGGGCTGGACTACTCTTTAACATACGCAATAGTATCTAGGTAGGCTTGTAGAAAATTTTATACAGCTGAGAATAGGAAGGCATAAATGGTGCCGACGCGAATGGTTAGTAGTAACACCTCAAGCCTGGTTACTCGACCCCAGAGCCAACCGGACCAGTCCAGACACCAACAGAAACATGCTGTTTTCCAAAGGCTGCCCGGGCAGATACAGGAACCCGGAGAAAGGGGGGTCATATATGCCATAACGGACGGGCTGAAAATAGGGTGTGTCTCGGTCACAGGGCACATTCCAAGTCAGCCGGTTTCAACGCAAGGCAACAGGGAACGTCGATGACGAAATTGGACATCAACCCAGCCGGTTCTGCTGTGGATATCGCCAGGCCAAACCCCTATGTATACTGTATACATGAGAAGTGTATAACGCAAGCGGCAGTTCATCGGCCTCGGACGGGAGGCCATTCTGTACCTGCAGACAATCCGCGCAACCAAGCGTTGGCGGAGCGCTTCTGCAACCAACAAGCATCCTTGTCATATGACGCCACATCCGAATGCAGAGATTCATTTCATAATTTACCTGCATGCTCTTCAGGCATACCCAGCATAGCCTAGATGCTGCAAGGCTCAAAAGTTCCACATGATAGGCGACCTGTGAGACGTGCGGGTCGCCGCCACAGCTTCTATGACCCAGGTGATGCGGCGCAGTGTCTGTGGACCTCACATACGTCAGCCACACAGGGCCTGTTAACTCAGCTGCCGGGTCCTGGGGGGAACAATCGCCGAGATGAGTCGATCCGGCCAAATACTACAGCCATCGCTCTAAAAATCTATCCTGAGCTTTATCCCGCTGGTAGAAAATATCCAGATTAAGACCCTCGATACCCTTCTGAACCTGACCTAACTGCGTCTCCAGCGTTGCTAGTCTCTTTTCCTGATCGGCGTTTGAAAGGGAAAGCTCGAAAGGGCCATCCGCATGAAGGGCATGTTCGAGGAGCTGTGATGCCAACTCCGTGGGGACTAGCTGAGATGCTAAGGGAGAATCAGCCGCAGCGCCCATGTTGCGTTGATAGTCTAGCATGTGATCTTTCTTCTCGTAGAGTATGTGCGGCTCTCCGCTTTTACGCTGGGGCTGAAGGGCCCCGTCGGTGGATAGACCAAGACGGCGCAAAATGCTCTCAAACGCAGACGATTCTGGAACCGGCATGGCCAGCTTTCTCGAAGTCGCCCGGGCAGTATGCGCTTGGACAGAATGTCTGCGCGGGGTATCTTGCCTCGAAGAATTGTCTAAAGACCGCTCGCCGAGTTCGGAATGGTAGAGGCCTGTCAGTGTCTCGAGGGTCTCCCGGAAAGACTTGCGATCTCTCAGGCGTTCTGCCAGTCTTTCGGTGGATGAAGTCATGTCGACGATTCTGTCTGCTATCTTTCGGCGGATCAGCTTCTGGATTGTGCCTCTCGGTTGAGGAGAATCATACGTATTCCAATTTCCTAAGTGAGTTGGCGCGCACTTGATCATGGTGGTCTTGCAGCTCTCGGAAAATCGGGTCACCAAATTGTTGCTTTGTCGACATTTCGGACAAGACACCGATTTCCGGATACAGAGATTCCAGCTCTCCCTCCAGGGCAGTAATCGCCTCTCTCTCTTGTTCTGTCCCTGATGGCATCTCGGAATCTAAATGGCCACCTTGAATACTTTCTAGAAACAGCCGGTCGAGGCGGTAGCGTATCTCTTCGGCAACGTACTTCTCAAGGGTTGTGCGAAGTTTCGTCGTGTGTTTCACAGCAGCAGCGCCATCACTGGCAGAATCTGAACTGGATCCGAGTCTTTCCAGAGCGTCAAGGGCCCTATCGTCGTCCTTGAGTTTACTCGCTGTGAGCGATAGGACTCTTTTACCCTCTATTGTCGCCTTTTCTGTTTCGCCTTTTAAATTCGTCTCAATTTCCTGTGTTAGATCACTGGACTGCACACCCTTAGCAATAGACTGGCTACATTGCAAGTCACATCACTCTTACCGCAGCTGCGACATTCTGTTTCCCAAGCTCATGCTTCCTGCGTAGCTGTGCGCTATCCCGGCTCCGGGCTTGTCTTCGTTCACTTTCAAGACGGACTTGCTTATTAAGGTTATCCAGTTGTAAGTTCAGAATACTCGTCTGCTCCTGAATCGCTGAAGTCGAGGCTTCCAGAGATTCGGTAGCGATTCGAATGTCTTGTTCCAGGAAGGATCGAGACGCAGTAACGTCCGAGGAGCGCAGTAACTTTTCTATGGCTCCAGACCCTTCTAATTTAGAGATCCTAAAGAATCTTGTTATTGGGAGCCTGATGATGAGAGAAAATATACACTGGACATACAATAAGAGTTCTTCTTGCGACAAGAGCGTGTCATCGCTGAGATGTTCCAACGTCCATTTCGCGTTATCTGAGCTGCTACGCTCCTTGTCAAAGAACGATTCAACTTCCTCTCGTTTAGCTGCAATGTTACGTTCGGACAGTGCAGCTATAACTGCAGCTATAACAGTATCTGCTGGTTCTTCTGGCCCTCCCATCGCTGGACGAGATGGCTTAGGTAAGTCGCGGGTCGCTGCTCGTCACAGCCGTGGTATTCAAGGATTATTATTATTATTATTAGGTGCGCAGGACTCCGTGTCTCCTCCCCAGCGCTTGACCGCCCGGACCCGCTATCACGGTCTCGATTAAAGTTAATCGCCCGAACGGAACCAGAGACCAGTAACCAAGAAACTATGAATTATTAACTTTTCTGTTTCAGTATAACTAGTGTACATCGCTGGTAAGGAATCTCAAAAATGACTTTTCGAAAGTCGCTCAGTTTCTCGTCTTTTCTTTCAAATCTTCTCATCTTTCCATTCGGCTTGTTCTACGGCAAACACTAACCAAATTGACTAAGATTCGGTGGTTTCTCCTGCTCGGTTTGTCAAAGCCTCCTCCGGGTTGGGATAGTACCAAGTGGTCACGGCAATAATAATATAAACGAACACGCAGAGTGCACCCTCGAGGTAGTTCGACTTGCCGTCCCGCAAGAAGTTCCCAACTACCAAAATGGATAGTACAAGCAAGACGACCATAAAGATCTCGAAATTCAAATCCATCCCTTTGTCCAATCCCCAGCCCACGATGACTGCAAGGGGGGCGTTTAACAGGGTCGTCTGAATAGAGGGCGCTAAACAGTGGAAAAGAGCGAAATTGATTTGATTATCCCTATTTCAAATTAGGGTCAGGTTCAAGAAAGAAAAAAAAGAAATGAAATGAGGAGACTTGGTCGTGGAACAGAAACGAAGTTGTATAACGGGCCAGAATTCAGCAGATTGAGTGTTCTTACCAGGCTTCGTCCACCGCGGTGATGTGCTCTGCTGCCTTTTCCACCAGAGGAACCAGGATCAAGCCCATGAAGTTATCCGAGACACCTCTCTCAACGATGTGCGGTATTTGGTCAACCAGAAAAACGGAAGACATACACACGAAGGTGAGAGAAATTGGGATAGCAACAAGGCATTCCAACCAGGTGAGCTTCCCTCTCTTGATATCATCGTGTCGGTCCTCGTCCTTATGTTCATCCGATTCGAAAACTTCATCGAAGATGTTGTGATGGCTTCGGAGGTTGAACCACAAATACCTAACAAGAGTATGAGAAGGTGTTCGTATACAGGCAAGCCACTTATAGCATCACTCACACGAAAAAGGCGACAAGAAGGACAACGGCAGTAGACCTACTGATCTTGATGACATCTTCCGAGAGCTTCTCTGCGGTGAACTCTTCGGTGGTACTTCCCTTCAGGGCTGAATAGAAGGCACTCGGTATCAGCAGGCCAAAACCTGCAACTAGGAGTAGCCCAGACCCCACCTCGGCAATACTCTCGTGAAACACTTGCTCCTCGCGCCTCAGGCCACCGAAAAAGAAACATAATCCCAAGCAAAGAAGGAGGTTTGCTAGGACGGATCCGAGGATAGCGGCTTGGATGACAGGAATTAGTTTCCCACCTTGGTCCCTGCTAATCAGAACCATAAAAAGCACTATTTCAACCACCGAACTCAATGTGGTTTCCAAAAGAATGCCGAAGACCCTTGGCAACTTCTCGGCCAGCTGGCCTCCCGCAAAGCCAAGCAAGTTCGCCGAAGGGATCATCGCTATGTAGTTGAGAGCAAAAACCCAAACATGCAAGTCTGGACGACTGAACTTAACAGCGATAGCAGCAGGAACGAAGGGCCATAGTACATTGACTATCATTGACGCAGTGCAAGTGCTCCTGAAACAGATCGTGAGAAATTGGAGAGGATTGAACCCAGTTCGCTCGCTTCTCCGGGCAGTGCTCGCGCGGAACAGGGAACGACTGTCCGCATCGGCTTTCTTACCGTGCACCGGAAGCGTGGAAGAGCCATCCTCCCGATACGCGGAGCGAGTAGCAGTAGATGTCATTTCGACCGTTTCGCTGTTAGACCTTTGTCGGAGGGTACGCAGCCTCTGGAAACGTGCCATCCCAGAACACGTCTTTCCTTTTCTCCGCTGACAACTAGGAGATGCTAATACCCTTTAGGAGATTAAGTGCCGCCTTTGAAGAATGCAACTTTTGTGCGTCAGCGGAAGCCGATGACAAGGGTAAGATGCCGGCAGTGTCTGGGCTCCAGGGATGGGTATGAACCGGCCAAAATAAGTCAGCGCATCGTAGGACTGCAGGAGAGGACAGTCAGGGCGATTTAAGGGAGTGGTTCACGACCATGCGCATAACATGCGCATCGGATCGAGGATTTGGCGGCAAAAAGAAAGAAGGGAATAGTGAGCAATAATAAGGATGTAACTTGAGCATAACCATGCAGGGGATTTAGTGCCTTTATAGGATTATTATTGAAGTTGCCAACGAAGAACAGCATCACGGAGCTGTACCATTAACTGTTTAGCCCCAAACCTGCCAAGGCTTGGCAATAATGTGGTCGTTTCTTATTCATCGCTAGACCGTGCCTCTTTTTTTTTTTTTGTGAAACTGCATGGACGTGCACGGACAGCGCCTGTGGATGGGCTCGAGACATACTGATATACCATCTTGACAGTCTTCACTCATGACCTTAAGACTGATGAACGGAAGAGGATTGGGCAGCAGGTCTGGGCAAGAACGAGATGCTGAAGTCGGAAGCCGCGAGCGTCAAAAAAAGCGCATCGTCAAGCGGTTGCTGCGCTTGCAGCGCAGACAATTCAGCACAGCCACACTGCTAATGCCATTTCGTATTTTTGGAATGGAATTTGGGTGGACGAAGGGACACGACAATATGCTCCGTACGGCGTAGTTGACACTCTTGGTAGACTCATGTATCCTACCCTCCATGGATGACACGCAGGGCTCTTGTTGCACACTATTCGGCCCGGATTTTCCCTCTTCGTCTCTCTAGGCTGTGCTCCACCGCGGTGGTGCATCTAGTAGGCGCCACTGAAATAGAGCGATATATGCTGGCAAGCCCGAAGGTAAGGGATTTGAGAATCCATTAATATCCATTAATATTATGGCCCTGTAATTATTATTTCTTCCCTTTCAGTTTCTCTTGAACTGGTCTGTGGGCCTACCTAGTAGATGTGCTGGGTGAGCCCTAAGTTTAGAGGCTCCTAGCTGCTTTTGAGCAAACGAGCAACAACTGTTCCCTGGCTCAGCGTTGAAAGTACGTTAGTGGTGAATGGGCTGAGTATGGGTTCAAGGATGTCTTCAGCGTTCCTCTGGAGAAGCAGCGCGGTCGCGGCTGCAGCTGCAACGGTTATTGTCGGAGCAAGCCACTCGAATGTCGTCAGTAATAATTAGCGCCCCGCCTTGTTTCTGGCAAAGCTTCAACAGCGTCACGCCATTTACAGAACTTTTTCTTCTCTTCTTTTGAACCCCTTCCCTGACAGTCAACTCTGACAGGGATTTCATCCTCAATACGCATGCTTTCTTACATGTGGATTTGCGTCTTAAGCTGATTGTCCGCCACCATGTCCCAATCTTCGAGAGACCCCGCCGTGCCACCGGCTGCCATTGAAACGATTACGCAGCAAATCGGCAACACTCCTCTTGTTCGCTTGAATAAACTTCCGCGTTCCCTAGGAATCGAAGCGCAAGTGTATGCCAAGTTGGAATATTTCAATGCTGGAGGAAGCGTCAAGGACAGAATCGCATTGCGGATGATCGAAGAGGCGGAGCGATCTGGGCGCATAAAGCCCGGAGACACTCTTATCGAACCTACTAGTGGCAATACGTTGGTCTCCTACCTCAGATAGTCTCTTCATTCATGTGTATAATGAGGTTACAGTGTCTGATTTATCTTCTCTCTGCTCAGTGGAATCGGACTGGCTCTTGTCGCGGCTGTCAAAGGTTGGTGGTCACCGTACTCTTTCTTCTGCATTTGTTTCTTTCCAGACTCTCAGAGTAATTATTTTGCAAAGGCTACAAGACGATAATTACCCTCCCCGAAAAGATGTCCGCCGAAAAGGTCGCCGTGCTGCGCTCATTAAATGCAACGATTATCCGTACCCCAACCGAGGCTGCCTATGACTCTCCAGAATCGCACATCGGCGTTGCCCGGCGTCTCGAGAAAGAGTTGCCCAATGCACACATTTTGGATCAGTATGGAAACGAGAATAACCCATTGGCACACGAATTCGGTACAGCGGAAGAGATTTGGGCGCAGACAGAAGGCCGCATCAAGGCCATCGTCGCCGGTGCTGGGACTGGCGGAACCATCAGTGGCCTTGCTCATGGCCTTCGAAAGCACAACCCTGATGTCAAAGTCATTGGAGCAGATCCTTACGGATCCGTTCTTGCTCTTCCTGCCGCTCTTAATGATAAGTATGCCAACCAACCTTACAAAGTCGAGGGGATCGGGTATGACTTCATTCCTAAAGTCCTCGATCAACAGTCGGTAGACAAGTGGTATAAAACCGGTGACAAGGAGTCTTTCCACTATGCCAGGCGCTTGATTGCCGAAGAAGGACTGCTCGTTGGCGGAAGCAGTGGAAGCGCCATGGAGGCAATGGTGCGGGCTGTCAAGGACTATGGCTTTGGTAAAGATGACGTTGTGGTAGTGATCCTGCCAGATAGTATACGGAGCTACCTTACAAAGGTAATTATGCTGTGCTCTGAATCTTTGGTTTCCCATCCCGAAGCTTGCCCGGTGATTCTAATTGTCCTTAGTTTGCCGATGACGACTGGCTCGCAGCAAACGACCTTCTACCGTCGTCCGAAGTCTCACCCCTGGACTCAGCAGACTCTGCGGAAGCGATCTCCACTGCGAAAGTCGGATCTCTAAGGTTAAAACCAGTCACGGCTGTTCACTCAAATATGCCTTGTAAAGCTGCGATCGAAATCATGCGAGACAAGGGATTTGACCAGCTCCCTGTTCTTGCACCCACTGGGAAACTTGTTGGGTTGGTCACTCTGGGGAACGTCCTCTCTCGGCTGACCCACGAACGGGTCACCCCACAAAGTCCAGTCTCAGATGTTATGTTTGACTTCACAAAGATCTCTGAAGTTGTGACCGATCCAAGAGATCTGGGCCTAGCAACTTCAAAGTCAACCACAGAAAGTGGAGCAGACTCGCTTAAGCCGCAAGCCAAGGGCCGCAAATTCTTTGAAATAACCGTGGACACTCCGCTGAGCGTTCTCAATCGATTCTTCGAGTGGAATAGTGCTGCAGTTGTGACCGAGAGGGACGAGCATGGAGTAATAAGACCTGTTTCTGTTGCTACAAAGGTCGATCTGCTCACCTGGCTGCTCCACCATCCTACGCACACCACATAGGTCCGTCGAACACATTCCCACGTAGGTGTGCGCATGGTGCAGGAGGGATTCTATAGGACGACTTCTCTATTTACGTGGGGAAGGGATGGAGCTCTCCTGTGTCGGCGTCTATTAGTGCGCCATCGATATACTGTTATTCTCAACCTACATTTCATCCGCCTTGGAAGTATCTGTCAGTAGAGGCGGGAGAACGAATACTAGATCTCAAAATTGGACTGATGTCGGGCGGCCTGAACAATCCGCCGTCACAGACGCATGCCAATCCATTCTTCCCATCTTCGTACACCGGACCCGAAATCCTCCTCGGTATCGCCCTTAACAGCTCCCCCGACCACGTCAACCGTTACCCCGACTTCATCCCCCAAGAGCTTGAAAGTGAACTTATCCAGCCCGTCATCGTTGCCTAGTAGCTCTTCTTCTATATCGGCGGCCCCGGCATCCATCAGTCCCTTACTCCTCGTTTTCCTGATCCTGTCAATCTCCGCCTCTAACTTTTCACGCACCGATCCCGGCGGCAAGGCAGTGAAAAGGTCTTGTTTGTTGGCTGCAACAAGAACGGGGATCTCCGTCGTCACTTTCGATGAGGATTTCCCTCTGTTCAAAGCCCGTTTTTGAAGGATTAGAAGCACATCATGGAGATAAGAGGCCGTATCTCTCAACGTCTCCTCTTCGGAAAGAGCGGCAGTATCGACCACGTAGATAACGCCGCGCAGCCTCATGTTAGGATCCTTCGATGTGGCCATGGAGAGCAATTGTGAACTTCCCTGGGCCTCTCGTAACTTGCCATGGCCCGGGGTATCCTTTATACGATATTTTACGGGGTTTCTTGAAATGTCTTTCAGCGAGGGATCGTTGACCGATCGATAGCGATTGGAGGCGGTTGGGACCGAAGGCGGGAGGGCAACTGTAGCCACTGTAGACGTTTGAGACGTGTGCGTCAATGGCGCTGTCGTCCTAGAAAAGCGAGACGACTTGGCTTCAAGCTGTCAAGCAAATTAGTACCAGCTCGCGTGCCCCGCAGAGGAAACAGAGAGATCCCGATAGATTGCTCTTACCAGCGAGAAGAGAGAAGTCTTCCCAGCACCACTTGGACCTAGAAGAAGGAAATTACCGATGCCCGGCGAGGCCACTCTTCGAAAGTAAATGTAGTGCAGCAGAAGAGGTACACTGAAGGTGAAAAACACAGCGATGATAATCGCAATGACGTTGCCGTCGAGCAGGTTCGTGACTATACTAGCCTGCGAGTTCCATCCTCCTTGCCTCGCCATCTTCACAAAATCGATAGAAGACTGCCTACCATTAGCGGGAAGATGGCAAGGAGGCCAGGGATCTGCTTCTCTGAGCCTTGAACCGATGCGGCAGAGCGAAGTTTCCGTCAGCACGGAACAAAGGCAGCATCTCCGCTTCGGTCCATTGGCTTGGCGCGTCGGTCCAAGGCGTTGCGCAATTCGTCCCGGGTTGAACTCTCCTGAGTGCTCCAAATCCAGTCGCTCGTTCTCGTCCTCTTCAGTCCACTTCTGTCATTCCCCTTCAGGCTGGGGCTCTTCGTATCCTGAAGATGAGGATCTTACGCTCGCTGCCTTATTTCCTCGCTTTCCTATCCGCTGTATCGGCGGATGTCGAATTCACCGCCCCCCCAGCCGGCTCGACGATTACAGCTGGAGATGTTGTAACAGCACATTGGAAAGAAACTGGCTATCATCCTACTATTTCGGAGCTTGCACAGTATGATATCTACCTTTGCGCAGGTGGAGATACGCCAGATTCCTATGTGAGCGGCATTCTGTCCTTACCACCACGGGTGGATTGTGTTCACTGGCCAATTCACTCACCCATTGCAGGACGAACTACGACTTCTCATAAAGGATGGCGCCTTCGAGAGAGGTAATTCGGTCTCTTTCAAGGTCAGCCCAGATGTTGGTGGTGACAATTCGAACGCATAGTATGGGACCCCCCTTCGAACCTTTTCAGATATCTGTGGTCCTTCGCTGACGACCTGGACCCCTTTCCTTGCTCTGTCGTGCAGTTTCCTCAAAATGGTTTCATCTGGGCCAGGGGCTTCTGTCGTTAATTTCTCAGATCGGTTCACCATTTCTGGAGCCACTGGATCGTTTTCGGATAAAGTCAAAGAGAAGGTTCTGTCGATCTCTGACGCAAGTGGGCACATGATTAGGGCTCATCATGAGCGGGAAGAGCTTAAGAAACGACAGAACGAAGGTGCATATACAATTCCGTTTGGCGAGCAGTCTGGCTTAACCAGATATGCTCCAATGGCCAAAAGGCCCGGAACCACCATCACTGCCACGGCCACTGGTCGGCAGTATCCGACCAGTGCGTACACTGTCGCTACGACCTACCTCGCCGTGCCTACGATTAAGACTACTCTTTCGGCCACCGCGACCTGGAGCGTGTCCAGCATCGAGAACACGGTATGTGTCTGCAGTCTGTTCTGGCGCCCTGGCTTCGGCGTCTGAGGGCCACTGTTGCTAACGTATTTCTTTCTCCCATAGGCTGCTGTTCCCTCAGAACCTACGGTTGACTCTAAAATGAAAAGGTTCTTGGAAAGGTGGAAGGATTAGTTGAACACCTTGTTATATTTCGACGAGAGCGATTGGCCGTCCTTCCGGAAGCTGGGCTTTCGGACATCACGCCGTTTACGAGTCTCTCGCATTTCTTTTTGTTTTCTTCTGCATGGACACGGTGTTTTGGACAAGTATCATCATTGAAACTTGCAGTTCGCTTCCAATAGTTATCCTATACTATACCATAGAACTTTTGCACTGGCTGCAATTTACTTGCACATAGGCCATGCATGTATCTTTGAGACGCAACTTTATTTACAAGAGACCTTTTCTTTTTCCTGTTTTGAACCCTCCGTACTCCGAGGTGCACATGCTATCCAAGAATGTCCTTACGCGGGTTTCCACGGCCCGGGCATCTAGCTTCTATTTTTTTTTGAGGGGAAAAAAGGAGATATTCTCTCGGAGGGCGACGTACTCGCTATCAGCATATCCTAACAAGGATTGGATCTGGGTGCTCCTATGGCCCTTTATGCGAGCAATCTCGGCGCTCCCATAGTTGACAAGAGCGCGGCCAACTTCCTTCGGCTCTTCCCCATGATGAAGGAAGTCACCGTTGAGGGCAGATGGTGAAGGTCTGCCAACGACTACCAATCGCACTGCTTCCTGCTGTGCGAAGTGTCCATCGGCTGCCACAACCCCAGCGGGGAGGAGACTGGCTTTGTTCTGGAGTGCGTTGTAAGCACCATGATCGATGAACACAGTCCCATGTGGTTTCAGTCCATGCAACAGCCAAAACGACCGAGACTGAATAGGAGTATCTGAACAAAGAAACCGTGTATGAAGAGGTGGCAGTGGAGTGCCTGCCGATTCTTTATTCTCAGTACTCAGAGGATCAGTTCCTGCTGCTCCTTCTGAGGCGTTTTCTCGAATACTCTGGAGGTATCTCACTATCCCATGAACATTCCCTGGTTTTGAGCTCCTGGTGACAATAGTTGTTACGCCAGCACTGGTTGCGAGTTTGGCGGCAACGATTTTCGTACTCATTCCTCCGGTCCCCAGAGACGAGCCAGCAGTTGACACATCAGCTGTTAAAGAGCTAATGTCTGAAACGACCTCGATGGGTCGTGCGTCAGGATTGGTGCGAGGATTAGAAGTGTAGAGACAATCGACATCGGTCATTAGAAAGAGGTAGTCGGCTTTGACCATGGCCGCAGTTATGGCGGACAAAGTGTCATTGTCGCCGAATTTGATTTCCTAGGGAGATAATATTAGGCCCATCTTATCTGTAAAGGAACGCGAGAGAGGTAATGGGCGTACAGAGACAGCTAAAGTATCATTTTCGTTAACTATAGGAATCACTCCCATGTCAAACAATTGGGTGAACGTATTTTGGGCATTAGTATATTGTGTTCTCTATGAACGTGTTAGACGCAAGCACCGAAAGAAGAAGCCTGGTACTATTTGGACCTTACATCTGCAATGTCATTCCTCGTCAAGAGGATCTGAGCGACAGGGAGACGGAGATGAGCGAACAGACTATCCCAAAGGCTCATGAGTCTGCACTGGCCGACAGCCGCTAATGCCTATCAAGCGGGATCAGTTACAACATTCCCAAGTCACTCTTCAAAAGGGCCGTATTTTTTTTTTTCTTTCTTTTTTTGTACCTGTATGCGAGGCAGTTCTTTTGGTCGTTGATTTACATCCATCCGCCGCAAGCCAACTCCGATGGCTCCCGAGGAAACAAGCACAACTTTGTGTCCATCCTTATGAAGCTTCGCAGCTGTCTCGACGATTAATGTGAGTATTGAAAGATTAGGTTCGTGAGAATTTTCGTCTACTATAGAGCTCGTGCCTGTGGGGGAAAAAAGAACTAGTAAATACATGCACAATGTACCGTCCAAACAAAGCGAATGTCTCCGCACCTAATTTTATCACGATGGTGAGGCTCTGGGTGGCAGTCATAGTGCCAAAATTTGTTTCACCTTGTATCTCAATCGCATGAGCAGCAGCCTTTAGAAAATCGAAAGTATATAAGTCAATTGGGAGGAGAAACTGATTCTTCTAAGTCCATCCTCTCATAGAAACTTTTTTTTGAGTCATGCCATTTCTGCCACCAGTCACCGCTAAAGGCTTCGGAGAGATCCCGTTAATTAGTCCCCGATAAGGACCCTCGATAATTGGAAACTTCCAACGCTTCCAAGATGGCAGATACCAAGCCGTCTAGTTCAGCGCCCTCTTCAACCTCACGGAGTCCTGGCACGGGGTACACACCCGGCGACGACACATGGACACAATTTCGAAATATCGTTGCTATCCTCACGGGTAAGATGAGCGATGAAGGAAAAGAACAGTTCCGCATCGCAAGAGATATCCGGAATGAAGCTGCAGATTGCAAGAACTGTGAAGACCAGAGGGACTACCTATTACAGTACAGTATGAGCGTTTTCTTTTCCTTTATGTTCAACCATTCAAAAATTACCGGTCGTCCATTAATAGCCATGTCAGGTCCGGTAGTCCGGTTTCTCAGCGACAGCATTGGACAACTTGGAGGCGATCTCTCTAGCCACAACGTCTATTGCCGCCGCTGCACAAGCAGGAAGGCTGGGGGGTTTGATCCCGAGTACGGTATACTACTCTGTGCGAATGAATTGAAAGACAGGGGCCATCTGGAGGATACTCTTGCACATGAGATGGTTCATGCCTATGATCATCTAAGGTTCAAGGTCGATTGGACAGCCGATTTAAGGCATGCCGCCTGCACAGAGGTAAAATCCCAGGACGTGGACTTCTCGAACGTTAACAGCTAAAATGTCCTTAGATCCGAGCCAGTTCGCTCAGCGGAGAATGTAGGTGGGCACGGGAATTCTTCCGAAGAGGTCAGTGGAAATTGACGCAGCAACATCAAGAATGCGTGCGAAGGAGGGCTGTTTTGTCAGTAAGAGCAAGACCTACCTGCAAAGATGAAGCCCACGCGGAAAGAGTCGTGAATGAGGTTTGGGATAGTTGCTTCAGAGACACACGGCCATTCGACGAGATATATCGATGAGCCGACTGTATTGGGCTTTCATTTCTCAATGTAATATAGTAGTAAACTTTCTCTCGAACTGCCTGAATGTGGCATCTCTTCAATGCTATAATAACCCCCCCCCCCCCCCAAAAAAATGGACAACTCCGCATCTGAGTAGTAATTACTGCGCCACGACAAACCCAAACTCCTAGATCCGATACCTAAAACTCCTTATGAAGCGCCGTAAAACAAACAAAAAAAATATAGAACCCATCTAAAGCAGTGCACGAATACCGCGACGCATGAGCGTGTTAAGAGCCTCCGTCTCTTGAGGAGGCAGAACTGCGGGCCGGTCTATCATCCTTCATACAGTGCTTAAGGATCCAAGGATGCCTCTGAATGTCATCAAGCGGAATACGTTTCTCGGGGTCGAGTACTAGTAACTGCAGAAAGTAAATAATAGGGTTACCAGAAGCTGGAGTTGCTTATCATACCTTTTTTATTAAATCCTTAGCCTCAGGGCTTACGAAGGAGGGAATTGTCATATCGGCTCTGGTAATCCGTCTTTGTGTCATGACAGGTGTATCCTCAAAAGGCGCCTCTCCGACCAAGAATTCGTACGTCAAAACCCCTAAACTCCACAGGTCGACCTTCTCATCATAGTGGTTATCCTGCGACCGAGAATTGAGCATCTCTGGCGGCAAGTAGTCCAGCGTCCCACACATCGTTTGCCTTCTGTTATTGGGAGCGTGGACACTCCATCCAAAGTCGCTGATCTTGATTTCGCCATGAATGCCGACGAGTATATTCTCTGGCTTTATGTCACGATGCATGACATGTTTCTTATGTAAATATTTCAGTGCCGCAGCCATCTGGGCAATATATTGAGCTGCCTTCCACTCTGGAAATCGATTCTCTTTCCGGAGGTGCTTGTACAGTTCCCCTCGTCCCGCATATTCCAAGATCAAGAAGATCCGTTTGCTGTCGTGGAAATGACCGTAGAGTCTCAGAACGTTCGGATGCCGCAAGTTGCTCTGGATCTCTATCTCGCGCCTGACTTGCTTCTGTACTCCGCCCTGCTGCAGCTCCGACTTGTGCAAGACTTTCAGGGCACATACAAAACCAGAAGACCGTTCCTTAGCCAGATAAACCCTGCCAAATTTGCCCTTACCCAAAGGTTTTCCGATTTCAAACATGCCAAGGTGCAGTTTTTTGGGACCCGCGGGATGTTCGTAGAGTGGCGCAGAGATACGCTGCTCCCCATGCTCCTCCGCATGTCGGGATCCGGTGGTCGATGACGTCCCTTGTGATCCCTTGGGAGGTGGAGAGACAGGAAGTACTGTATTCACTCTGGCATCATTTGTATTGTGCAGAGCAAGCTTTAACAAGTTCG
Source organism: Byssochlamys sp. BYSS01 (assembly GCA_002242795.1). Taxonomy (NCBI): domain Eukaryota; kingdom Fungi; phylum Ascomycota; class Eurotiomycetes; order Eurotiales; family Thermoascaceae; genus Paecilomyces; species Byssochlamys sp. BYSS01. Next base: position 757,119 of record NIXA01000009.1, read on the forward strand.
GGCGGTTTGAGTTCAATTGTGTTGATGCCCCGAGACCGGAGAGAGCCACAGCTGTCGAGAGCGAACCCTGAGGTAGATTAGTCGGATGAACATCCTCAATTCTCTTTCAATGCAGTACCTTATGTTTTCCATAGTTCCCACAACTATTGTTGATTTCATTTTCGTCCTTTACTGACAGGTGCTCAAAGCGAGCTTCCAGCGTCCTAGTGGCCATAGTGTTGATAAAGAATGATGATAAATATGTCAGAGCTTCGCGCGAGGACAAACAGACACCTCGAGAATAAAAGCTTGTGAAGCTGAAACCATGAATTGTTAGTCAATTATATCATAGAAAGAGGGAATGGTCGAGATTGCTGTCGGACGCAAGGGGAGAATAGCAGTTTTGAGGATTGTGTGTCGGAGCAGAATGTTATTTACCCGCCCTGGTCGCCGTGGGTCGCCCCAGCAACGGGCCGGGCGACGCCTTTCTCCGGTTCCTGAAGCGGAGCATCGACGTATTACGCCTGCGCCTAGGGCATCATACTGTACTCGGATTGAATGAAGGAATGACTGTGTAAAAGCTGAACCCTGCAGATCTCAGGGTCCTCATATTCATCATAGCCCTCACTTGAACAATGAACTGGACGTTTCCGGCGCTCTTCTAGGATCTTGATATGGCTTTCCCGAACTACGCAATGCCGATCTCTACAGCGAACAATCCAGCAGTATCCCCCGACATCAAGAAGCCCAGCTCCTTTTCTACGAGAGGCTTCCGGATTACCACACAAAAGCTACCGATTTTGAAGGCTGGTGGCATCGAAGAAATGACCAACAAATTGGGAATCACTCCCCCCGAAATGATTTTCGGTGATAATTTTGTTTCGATCGAACACGAGAATAGCGGTTGGGGGATCAAATTTGACGCGTACGACGCTCTGGATCGCGTGGATAAAACAGGCCAGGCTATGCTCAAAGTTGCATATTCGACAGAATGGCAGCAAAGCAGGTATGGAAGTCCTCATCACCTGGGTATGCGTGGATATAATCGTTTCCCGCTGATGCTGAGATGTCGGAAAATGAGAAAAATAGAGAAAGAACCTATGACGGAATTAAAGAAGTTGTGAAGCCTTTTGACTGGTCATACAGCACTGATTACAAGGGAACTCTTAATGACAGCGGCTACCCATTCGAAACGACAACACAGGAAATACCTGTCGAGCTCCTGAAACGACCAGATCCCATTCTGTTTTTCGACAACGTCATTCTATACGAAGACGAACTAGCCGACAACGGCGTTTCCATGCTGTCCTGTAAGGTTCGCGTTATGCCAGCCAGAATGCTTCTTCTCTCAAGATTCTTCATGAGATTGGATAACGTCCTCTTCCGACTTCGAGATACTAGAATTTATATCGATTTCGAAAGTCGACAAGTGACCAGGGAGTACCAGTCTAAAGAATGCGACTATGGAACAGTCCGACAGGTATCCTTAAGCCTATAATTTTTGTTTAATAATAGTTACTAACAACTACCAAGTCCTTGGCAAACACAAGCGACATCCAGGCTGTCATGAGAGACCCGAATAGACTTGCAGACTTTCTTCCCCTCGTCGAGAAAAAGCTAGAACGAGTGGTTCTTCCAGGGTAGTCCAAGTCGCAGTTCTAAAAAAGGATCGAGCGTTATCCAACTTTCGATAATTACAAAGAGTAATAGTAGAGGAGAAATCCCGCTCTGGGTTGGGAGCCTAGGAGCGCTCTGCTGTCTTTAATAAAGACTCCTGTTGCATGCAATGCAATCCATCAACCTGTGCTTCTAGACAACCAAAGTGCATAGACCCACTTTCCCTGACTAAGGCCAAACTTAGTGGGCCTGGCCATACCTATGTAGCACCACAAGGATTTGCCGAACGATAGAGAAATCCGTGATTATCGGACATTGAAGACTCTCGAGATCTGCACCTTACTCGGCACTCACCAAGGACAAGGTTGTTGCGGGGGGTAGCCGCTGCTGCTTGACTGGCGGTGAATAAATAGGTCCTATCTGCAATCCAACTCCGTTTAAATCATTGCTCCATTAGCGGGAGTTGAGAATTGGAGGAAGGATAGTTGAGATAGAGCTTAGTTGGATGGAAGATCCATTACCTCATTTAGGGCCGGCAAGCAAACAATGCAAACCGAGAACATGAGCTTAACGGGATGATCTCGTCGCGAGCAAAATTGGTACAGAGTACAATGGCAGATACTCATCCTCCTAGTTAGTACGGATTAGCATTAACATTATTGGAGATATTCCAGAGCTCAATCCTCTCTTTCTCCTTTCTTTTTTTTTGAATAATTTGCTTTTCGTTTTAAAATCGCTACAATGTCTCACGGACGTCCGAGCGCGTCTCTGCTTCGACTTTCGTCGCTTCAGGTATACCTTTTTTTTTTGTCTTCCTAACCACACATTACGAATGAGACGAAGAAACCATCATGCTTACTATTGTACAGCAATGTCGTTTGTTTAGGAATTTATCTACTTCGAATGTCTCCTCACGCTTCCCCCTGTCTAATTGCACTACTTCCCAAGACCCGACGTCCGTCCGGTCATCTCCTTACACTGTGCTGGGTTCGAGTCAAAATATTAACGCTTCGGTCATTCTTGGCTCGTATTTACAAAGTCGTGGAGCCTCAAAAATAGCAAGGTCAATGACACCGGCTCCTGGGAGTACGGTGGAAATATATGTCGCATACGGCATAACACAGAAGTTGTTTGAAGCTTGTTCTAGCCAAGCTGATTATAGCGTTCCCCAAGCCTCACAAAAGGGCGCTCAGGTCCCGAAAACAGCAACTGGCGAAGACCTTGGTGTCGGAAAAGGATGGTGGTACGAAGGTTTGTACAATGCAGTCTGTAGTGCTGTTTCCCAATATCATTTTGTCTGCATGTCTACCATCATTTCTAGTGCCCTCGAGTTAATACTCTAGCTGCAACCGACTTCTAGATCTCGGACTTGCTCCCACTTTCTCTACATGGTCGCAGGTTACATTCCTGCATATGTATCTTTTAACCGTTCGATTACGCGCGCTTCCATCACGAGAGAGCCTACAAACATATTCGCGCCATTTGATCGATCACTTCTCCCACAGCGCCGAATACCGTATGGATGTTCTCCATGGGCTAACATCTCGTGGTATCCGAAATAAATATCTCAAAGACCTATTCATACAATGGCGGGGAATTTTAGCGGCCTACGATGAGGGTCTTGTCAAAGGCGATTCAGTTTTGGGGGCTGCTGTTTGGAGGAATCTATGGAAGGCAAATCATACAGACTCCGATAGTAAAGATTTGGACTGGAGCAAGATCGCGCGCGTGGTGGCTTATATGCGGCGAGTCGTGTCGGAACTCTCCAAGGTCAACGAGGCTGATCTAGTTTTTGTCTTGGGGCCCACTGGCGGAAAGCCAGGCATCTTTGGGCATCGTGAAGCGGACAAGAAACTGGTGGAGAGAGGGGATAAACCCAAGGGGGGGCTGGAAAAGCCAATTTGAGGAGAATCAAAACGGCAAAAGAAAGAAGCCAACTCAGTGCTGTCGATAGTCATGCATAGTTCACGTTTGGTCTCAACGCTGAGAAGCGAGATATCCCTCCTACGGTCAGTTTCCCCAAGCTACTTAGTTGGAAGCAACTGGAAAGGCGGATGTTTCTCTTTCCTATTGGTCTTTCTTGCCAAAAAGATCCTTTTCCACCATTACTCGGCAGATTGGATGATAAAAGTCTCTGTGCTTCTCGAAAGTTTCAAAAGCAAGAGAAGGGTTCGCTTTCAGTAGGTTTCGATACCTGAGTCATGTTAGCCCCGAGAAAGATACAACAGCGTGAAAGAAGAGTGCGGTTGGGCTTACAAAGGTCGCACAAACTTCAATCTCCCGATCTCTCCCAGCAGGGTGGCCGTGGGCTTGAATACACTCTCATCGCCAGCCTTCAAGCCGACCTGTAAATAGAGATTGGAAACCGTCACGTTTTGGCTTTTGGCAAACCCGTAGACCTCACCCATAAGCCTCGACAACTGTGGCGCAAGGGGACGCTCGAACTGAAGGACCTGGTCAAGGAATACGACTAGCTGATTTGCAGTTAACCCTTCAATATCGCTTGCTGAGGGTTTGAAGGACAACTCGGTAAATGATTGCCACTTTTTAGCGAGTTCGTATACAACGTCAACAAGCGAAGTGTCGAAACGCGGCCTTGGAGGTAGTCCTGGATTGTAAAACCAACCCTCCCAATCCAGCTCACCAAGGACACTAGAGGCCTCCTGGTCGGATACAAAGAAATCCAAAATGGTCGCTTTAAATTCGTAGGAATCAAGAGACTTTCCCTTGAAGGTGGTGAAGTACTAAAAAAAATTAGCATATGTTGGTTTATAGAAACAAGGAAATGCGTCAGCGCACGTGAGGAATGAATTTATCAAACTTATCCTTTCCGACCAGTGTTTCCAAATGATACAAGAAAGTGCTGCCCTTTTCGTACGGAACGCTTGAAAAGGCATCATCCGGATCTTTACCTTTGAGATCAACTACTAGTTTCGTGAACTCATGATTTTGGCCATAGTGCTCCACGGCGTCTTCGAGTGCCTTCCACCCGATAATGGCCAGGAAATGTCGATGTGATTCTCCGTGGCTGTGACAAAGTAAGTGAGCATGATATGAAGAATGAAGGCCATCCTGGATGCTCACATCTCGCCCAATATCTGTATTTTAATTAGCAGATTGAGCAAACGAAGAAACATACACTGGCTAAGGGTGAAGAACGAACCCGTCTCTCAAGATAAGTTGTCCAGCCCTCGTTCAACCAGAAATGTTCCCATGAAGCGTTGGTAACGAGATTGCCACTCCAGCTATGGGAAAGCTCGTGTGCAATTACATCCACATTCTCCCGATCCTGAAGGAACTGTCAGTACCTCACAAAGCGCAAATCCCAAAACATTGGAGCTGATTCAGGCACATACCTTAGAGATAATACTGGGAGTTGCAAACGTGAAAATCGGGTTTTCCATCCCTCCATAAGGGAAACTTGGCGGCAAGATTAACACATTGTACTTGCCCCAGGCGTACGGATAGATAATTTTCTGAAAATTGAAATCCGTTAAAAGACGCCTTCTTCAAATTTCAAGAGGCCACCAAACGAACCTCAACAGTGGTAATAAACTTCTCAGTGTCAGCCTCAAGTTCCCATTTGCATTCTTCAAGTCTGTCAGGACTGGTCACAACGACGCTACGGGGACCGATAGACTCTTCTGCAATATCTCTATTTTCCAAATCAACCGACGTCGTTCCAACGGGAGAGGAAGTGTTTCTCACCCACTAGCCAATGCAAAAAGATAGCTTGGAATGGGCACATTCTGATGAAACTGATATAGGCGTTTTCCAGACTGTGAAATCGAGGAAGAATTCCCAGAGGGTAGTCCACTGGCGATAACCGGGAGAGGAGACGTTATGTTGAACTCATACGTAGACTTAACATCGGGAGTATCTTGGCAGGGGAAGATAGAACGAGCATGGATAGCCTGGCATTGGGAGACTAGGCGGAGTTATAGCTCCGCTCATGAAACAAGAGACGGGAACAGAGCGATAACTCACACATATAAGGGTGTTTCTTGTTTGAAGTCTGGGCAGGAGTCAACCATTGCAGGGCGGTACATTTTTCGGTGGTCTCAAGAGAGATCTAAAGCAACGTCAGATTAAATTATTGATTAAAAAGATTAGACATTCTGCACGCACGTCAACCACGACGGTCCCATTGATGTCTGCGCCATCTTTGAGGTGTATTTTCAGGGCATTTCCATATGGACCTAGCGAAGGAAGCAGCTCCCACTTTGATGGTTCTCCATCAACTTTCACGTTGCCAATGTGCAAGTGACTTGTATCCAAAATGATTTCCTTAGACTCCTTGTTAGTGATTGATTTGAATTTGTGGACGACATTCCCGGTCAACTTTCGCTGTTCGAACAGGATGTCGAAATTGGCAGTGACATGAGTGGAAAGCCAATTGTTGTAATTGCTGAGCGTGTTAGGGTCACGGGGAGAGTTGATGATAGTCGCCATCGTACGCGCTCGGGCTCGTGCGGTCAAAGGAATTGAAGTCAATCGGGTATTGATGAAGGCTCGGGAGAAGTGGATTTGGAAGAAGTGCGGCAGTGAGTGGTTCATATATGTACGGCGCAGTTCGCAATACAAAGCGTGTCGTGCGTGGACTTGGAGGGGCAGGGAGTGATCGTTTTATTGGTTTGTAAGTTGCAGCGGTGGGTGGGTGGTACCTAGGTAGTAGGTGGTAGTGCTCCTGCGGTTAGGTAGCAGCAGGAACAAGGATAACAGAAGACTCGGATACTATTGTATATTATCGCTGGCCTTCGGTCTTGCCGCTGTTTCCAATTGCAAGTCTAACTATCCACTAGCTAGAGCGCAGCCCACACAGTCTTCTGGTCAATTACCAGCTAAGGCTAAACGGCGATCCTTCGCAGAACCACCGTCTATCCACCGTCTACAGATGACGATATGCAATGGCTCGGCAGGCCTTTGTCACGTGATATTTAGTCTACGATGGGCAGAATACACGTGACTACTGATGGCTGGGTCCGTTCCTGGTGTTGTTTACTATCCCGAGCTGTTAATAATATTCCAAGGGACGGTGGTGGTTTTGATGGCTCACGGATAAAAACCACTACCTGGTTAACTATGAAGCATACTTTCTTCTTTCCTTAGTTTTTTCTTGCAACAATCTGTCAATAGTCATTCCCAATTGAGCTGGAGGACTGCTTTTGACTTTTGCGATAGCTGCTTAAACATTCATTCACTTGTATCCTGGGGTCTCGCGTTTGGCGCATCCGGCGGCGCTCGAGTAGTTCGATTCTTAGCTGCCTCCTATTTTCTCCTCTCAATTCCTTCTGTTTCTATAAAAGGATCAATTGTAGCCTTAATAGGTCACAATGGAGACACTGCATGTGCAGGTCGGGCCTGAGGATCCTGATGTGGAGATGGATGGTGTTCACGGAGCGACAACTCAATCCACCCAGCAAGCTGAGGGTGAGAGCTCCCTAGCGAAACCGATAGACGAATCCATGCAGCCCGATCCACCACCAGGGTCGGCGCAGCACACACTTACCAAGGAAAACAAAAGCCCGGGTCTTACGTTTCTCGAGTAAGGTCCCTTTTTTCGCTACCTCCATCAAGTATCGTGATGAACGCTTCCTGAACTTCCTTGATTCATTCAGATACCTCACATCACCCATTGTGACTATTAGGGTTGGAGAAGGGGAGGAAGAAAGCGTTTTAACTGCTCATCAGAAGCTACTCACGCAGTCTCCTTTCCTGTCCGAGATCCTCGCTGGATTCGACGAGTCTGGGACTGTAAGTCATCCATATCCCTTGTATTTGTCAAACTGTCGGTCTCCCCCGGACAGATTATTTAAGAACTTTGATGTTGATTTCACTCGGCAATGCTTCAGCGCCACATTGTACTTCCTAATGTGAGTGTGGACGCCTTTGGCTGCTTTCTACAGTATCAGTACACTGGCGATTACTTTCCACTTCAGACCACTCCTGGCCGACCAGAACAGGGCCTTTCTTCCGAAGATGTTGACGATAGTGGCGACCAATTACTCAAGCATGCGCACGTCTACACTCTGGCCGAAAAGCTGGGAGTACCCGCTCTGAAGACGCTCGCGCATTCTAAAATCCACAGCATCAATAGCACTGCACGTGGGGAGATGGCGTACGCGCGCTATGTTTATCAAAACACACCGGCAGACGATGTCACGATTCGGAGGCCAGTGGCAAGCTTCTGGGCGACTCGGAGTCACATTCTGCGGCACGATGCCGAAGACGAGTTCAAGGCACTATGTCTCGAAGTTCCAGAGTTCGCCTTTGACGTCCTTACTCTCGTGCTAGACCAGAAAGAGAGACGTTCTCAAGACAAAGCCGAGGTTGAATCTGGAGTTAAAGGGAGCGGTAGGAAGAGGCACAGGAGTGGCCTGTAGCCTTGAACAGTTCCTTTGTACCATTACAAAGCCCGACCATGGACAATTTCGATGTATAAAAGAAAAGGGAAAGGAAAGATCCCTTGGGTGTCTGCTACGCTAATAAAACTTTGCTTTTACCATAAGCGCTAGAGCCCTCTTAAATGAGAGTAGATAATAAGTGAGATGCGTATGCCCCATTCCAATTCAAAGGAAAACGCTAGAGAGCGGAAGGAAATAAACTCCACTTTCGGATGATTGGACGTATAGAAAGCATTTCAAGCTCTCGCCTGCACCAAAGCAAATATACTCGAAGTCCTGATGGTAATATGTATTCTATGAAGCTATAGCTTCCACTTCTTCAATAGCCTTCGGTGCTGTAGTAAGGTTGTCGTGACCGTCTTTGGTGATGAGGACGTCATCCTCGATACGCACCCCGCCAACGGTCCAATACCGCTTCAGGACATTCGAATCGATATACTTGCTCAGTTCTGGGGATTTCAAGAAGGGTTCAATAATAAAACGACAGAAGTAGATCTGGTATGAAACGTTAGCATGAGAGCGCAGAGAATAGAAGAGTTTTGGGATTCAAGCAACGGCGTATGAGGAACACTCACCCCCGGCTCAACAGTAATAACGGAACCTGCAGGAAGTCGGCCTCTCACACGGAGATACCTGAACATCGTGTCTTTGTCCTCATAATTTGGGTTACCTCCGGTGTCATGGGTGTCCATGCCCAGGTAGTGTCCCAAACCATGTGGGAAAAAGGCCACGCTGATCCTTTTCTCGAATAGCTCTTCTTCCGAGCCACGTAGTATACCTAACTTCAGAAGTCCCTTGATTGCGATTCGATGTGCAAGCGAATGTACATCTTCCCATGGGATTCCTTCCTTCAGGATCGCCAAGCAGTCTGTTTGCATTTGCAGAACGATACCGTAAATTTGACGAGTCTCTGGCGTAAATTTCCCAGCTATAGGGAATACGCGCGTAATATCAGAGCAATACGTCCGGTACTCTCCACTGGCATCAATCAGGATATTGCTTTTCCTTTTCTTTGTCACTGGGTCAACGAGGTCTTCATCATTCTTCACATAATGGAGCGTTGCGCCATTTTCGCCGCTAGCAACTACGGGATGGTAAGCCTGTTCCCGGCAGCCATTGGCAATGCAAGTCGCAATAAAGGTAGCCTCTACCTCACGTTCGTTTGATGAGATCTGCGCTGCCCTTATGGCTGCGATATGCGCTTTCGCGGAGATGTCGTTCGCCTTCCTGATAAGAGCAACTTCATAGTCGTCCTTGATTACGCGGACTGTTTCGATAGCGTTCTTCAAAATCGACGTGTTGGTCTCTGCAAATCCATGAAATTTCGTATCTTCGGATATCTGTCCGGCAATGCCGAAAGCAACCGCTACCTCTCCATAGCCCGAGGCAATGGAGGTAAGAACAGTATTAACTTCGGTTGTTGGTAACACGCGATCAACATCATACAGTTTCTGGGCTTCATCTGGCGTGAGAGGAAGGCCAGACCAAATGACAGACTCCGGATCGACAGGTGGAATAAAGAGAGTCAGCTTGTCGGCGTCAATGTCATATGTCAGATATGAATCGGGGAGGAGGCAGCCTGAAAGATAGAAGAATGGCCGGCGTTGCCTTCAACAATGTTGGTTAACAAGGCGGCCAATAAACCCAAAGAGAAGAGGAGACGGTGCCGTACCTAAAGGGCACTGGTTCATCATTGTCCTCAATCAATCGCGTTTTCTGCGCTTCCAAGTAGATGATCCCAGGCTCCTTATGCCCTTGAGCGCGGATAAATTCTGCGACCCGCTGCGCATGAGCCTTGGCTGGATACTTTCCAGCTAGGACAGACTCTACTGAAGCCATTAGGAGTCTGTAGCGGCTTACGACGATGCTCCAAGTAAGTTGAAATTGGTTCGGTAGTGTGTCAGTTTACACTTGCCCGACTCGATGCGGGGTCCGGTGAACTGGAGATTAATGGTGGTACCGGGTAATCATATTACTAGTAATCTTCCCGAGACAACAATAATAATAATAAATCTCACTGTGGCATCCATCGTTCATTCAAGTCTTGAACTAACGGTCATAGTATTTATTGGAGGTGGCATTAGTAATATTGACTATGTGTTACAGTCCCGCTGAGAATACATGATCAAGAAGTGAAGTTGTAAGGGAGCACGATAACCAGCTTTGGTAAAGGCATGTATAAGTCATCAGATGCGCCAGATCTAACGTACGAGAAATGGTCAAGATATCCCTTGGATCCAAATCTGAGGCACCTCACAGAAGTATGTTTTACCCAAGAGGGCCGGTTTGGCTGGCGGGGAGGACCACGTCTTCGAACTCCATTTCCCATCGGTCGATCTCTGCAAACTTCCTTGCCTGTAGAAATAACTCCTGGCTAGTAAACTTTTCAGCGCCAGTGGGGTTGGACAGGACTGAGCCAAAACCGAGATCATCGGAGTTCAGAGGCGAAGATAGTGGCGATGATGTGTCCACTGCTATGTTTTCTTTATCCAGAGCCGCGGCTCCATGTGAGCGAGAAGAGTTTGTAAACTTCCGTCCAGCATTGGGCCACTTCGACGAGCCTGTTTGAACAGCCAAGCCTCGTCGTCCTCTAGTATTTGTTTTCAACTTCGCTGGCCCTCTGCAACGCAAGTAGCTTAACTCATCGTCGTCCAGCCCAGGATCAAGATCATCATCGTCAACGTCATCGCTCTGAAATTCAAAATCCGTGACCCGAGAATGTTTGCGCCGACGACGTCGAGGAAGCAATTTCTGTTGGAGTGTCGCTGTGGATAGTCGAACAGGGGACAGGTTTCGATCGCCAGCAACATTCGTTGTAGACTCCTCGCCGCCTCCCCCGGGATGTGATGAATGTTCCGCGTTCAATATTGAAGCGGCCTTTTGTAGACTCGGAGGTGGGCTACTACTCATAGGGAAAGCACTTTCCTGACCAAGAACCCCCGAAGGTTCCAAAGACGCATGTACGTCCGCATACTCATCGGGCTGATTTAGATGGTCCCCAGGGATTGGTGGCTTGCTCGGGGTGCCTTCAACTTGCCTTGGTGGGGATTGAAATTCTGGCGATTTTACCGTCTCCCGTCGTCGCTTCCTCATGTTCGGCGACGACGGCTTGGAAGGGGTGCCCGCCGTAGACTCTAATAGCAGCTGTTTTCCTTTTGAACGGCCTAGGGGAGTTGATTCATCCTGCGGGCTGATACCGCCAAGGAAATCATCGTCATCACCAAGATCAGAGAACTCGTCATCGGCTTGCATCATCTGAAGAATGCTGGGCTGTCGCGGCCGTTTCCGGAAATTGCTGAGAACTGAACTCTCAAAGCCAGGCGTTCCGGGAATCCTTGAGCTCGTATCACCCCTCCGTCCCCCGAGAGACATGGTCGATGAGTAGCCCCGTGCCCTCGTAGGTGGTCGGCTGCCGGTGATTACGCGTTCTCCCATTAGGGACGATTCGATCGCCTGGTCTTGCGCTTGTCTGGTAGGCGTGCGATTTGCTATATGTCGTCTGATCTCAGATCCTGGAACACTACTATTGTTCCTTTTCAACTGTGATCCGTGGGTAGTGATCGATTCATTATTTTGTCGACCACTAAGCATATCCCCATCGTGTTTGGTATTCGGTTCATGTTGGAGACTGGCGTCGACCTCGGTCTCGCCTCTGTTTCTTTGTGTCAAATTTTGATCGGCCGACTTTGGATCTTTCGCCTGTGCTTGACGCTTTCTTCTGAGCGCTGGTCGCGGCATGATACCAAGGAGCTCTTTTCAGTGATCTTTGCTAAAAGATTGGCGGTAACTAAGGTTACTTGTGGCAGGAACTGTAAGGATCTGTCGACGGGGTCATGCACAACGAGTTGGCACGGTACCAGTTCTAGTGCGATCCGGAACGCGAAATAGGCAAATTCCTTGAATGATATTCTGTAAGGACATCGACAGTCACGCTTGATAAAAACGAGAAAACCACAGGGCCCTGCGTAGTGGTGATCTATTCGAAGCTGGAACTCGCGCTATTAAACACGGTGTGAGCGGGCGGATCTGACGCGTTGTTTTTCTTTTCCTCTTTCTGTATCGACGCGTCTCAGGAACGTGGCTAGTGGTCTGTGCAACTTGTCCATCTGTCAACTCAGCCTTCCTTCCGCAGGCTCATTCTGCAGCATTTGGCGAATCTCACCTTCCAGTTTATAGTTATTGGTTGTACGATTACGCAACAGGAAACTCTGTGGCTTGGAGGAATTGCCAGGCGTCGGCAGCGAGCGCGGAGTCCAAACTAGGAGTGCTCTGGGATGGAAGACCTTGGCGGACCCTGTGTGCTCTATTAAAGGTGGGGATCTAGGGTGTGCCACCTGTCTGGCGAAACTCAGGAAGGAGAGGACGTTGGAGCGAAATGGTACGAGCAAGATAGATCAATTACCTAGGTACGTATGACCACGTTAGTGGTAGAAAAGTTCCAACGAGTACCTGGATGCCTCGTGGTAATCGTCGGTACCTGCATAGGTACAGAGCTGTGTATTGCGTTTTATTGTACGGAGTATACAAGCGCCACGGCTCACCTGAGACTATTGCCATACATACTCTGCAGCTTCATGGTATCTCATGAGAAGATATATATGTAAAGAACAGAAAATCACCATGCGTTTATATAAGAACCCACTCACTCCCTCGTTTCATAAATTTATCCAGCATCACACCAATATCATTCAAAACGAAACGGCATATATAAAAGCCAAAGAACTCCGCAGCATGACGTGTGCTGAGTTCTAGGCCAACAAGGGTCTGCGACGAATGTCTAAGCCCTGGATCTTCCACTTGGCGCGCAATTTGATCTAGGTCAGATCAGTTATTGGTTAAGTTAATTGAACCGGCGGGGAAGACTCGCGGTCACTCACCTACTACCTGGGCGGCATCACAAAGCCGCGCCAGCGCTCCCATATAGTGCGCATTCGGTCCGTCAAATTGGACCTGCATTGCTGCGTGCTTCACCGATCGGGAGCTAGGGACTGAGGTCATGGGAAGAGAGCTGATTGTCAGGTTATCTTTGCCGGGTTGAGACGGTGTCACTGCAGCACCAAATCCTGAATTTTTGGATCGCAGTTTGCGCCAAGACGGCAAATACGATTTACCCGGCCCGCTTGAACTTCTTGAGGAAAATGTATCTGAGGCACCCGTAGCGTCCTCCGGAGTTGGAGCCAACTTGAAAAGCGGTACGGCTCCTTGCAACCCGACCTCATGCCCTAGCTTTTTCGACAGAGAAGCCTGTACCTGATCGAAAACACTTTCCAACGATTGCATCTCATCCAGCACAGCATCTGCGTCGTATGTGTCGACCTGAGCCAACTTCAGCAACGCAGCCGTCAACAAGTCGCAGCAAGACACCTTTTCATCAACTGCCTTTAATTTGACATTTCTGACACGCCAAGCGTCTCGAGGAACAAATAGTCTTGTTGACAGATATCCACCACGAGGATGAGCAACTGTCTGATAGAGGCATCTCAAGAGCCAAAAGGGTCGAAGGAGGAACGATTCAGGGCACGGTTCCAGTGGCATGGGACCATTGGGCAGCATCGGATTAGGGCAACCTGGGATGGTCGACGAATGAATATCGCTGTCAAAAAGGTACAGACCGCCAGCGGGCAGACCACTCGGAGTCGAAGCTGCACCTGTTGGGGTTGAGGGAACATGTGCAGCACCTAGGCTCTTGTAAAGATCCAGGTTAGGAAACGCACTACTAGAAGGCGTACTGGGATAGTTAGGAGAGGGATCGGCAGTTGGGACCGAAGCGTTGTTCGATTGCATGGCTCTCAGACTCGAATTGCTTTTATCCCAGGTATTTGACGCGAAAGGCCCTTTGTCCGTTACACGCGTCGGCGATTGGCTGTCCGGAAACTCCGAATCACCGCCGTCTCGAGTAATACGTTTGAGACCGGTGGCTGGCAAATCTGCTTCGGCAGAGCAGTCTGGGGGGTCGCTATTGTCGTCCAGGTGCGTCGAAAGGGATGGCATGGCCGAAGGAGAGCTTAAATGTTCATTCGGGGAACTGGGTAAGATCATTTGTGGCTCATCTTTGGGAGGTGGCTCCGGCCGATTAGCCAACTGACTTGACACGGCCTGTCGGCCTGAAGAGACAGGTCCACTATCGATACGAGCACCTGTTTCGATTTTCAGCTCTTTAACCTGTCGACCAGACAATCTCCGTGCTCGCACGCCTTGACCCGAGAGTGCATTCGAGTCGGGGAGGGCAGAGGAATGGGTCGGAACACTTGGTGCAGATGGCACTAATGGCACCTGGATAGACGTTTTGGAGGGTGAAGAGGTAATTGTCTCCCTTGGTACCGTACGGTGTCCAGAGGACTCCCCCCAGACCCTATCTTCCGACTCTGGCAGTCCAGTCGGAGCTGGTCTGAACTCTGGGCCATGTTCAAAGTCACCCGCTGCGTGGTCCTTCGTAATTTCTTCCAATAAGCGCCCTTCTTCTTTAGCTTCGTGATCGAGGCAATCCAATTGAAGGTCAGCATTTTCAATCACCTCCCGTGATATAGCATTCGATACCCGTCGACCCTCTGCTATCGTTTTGTCAGGTTCTTGATCAGCCTCAACCACTTCCTGCTTTGCAAGATCAAAACTTTTCCGAGAACTCGGCAGGATATGTCTTCTGACATCGTTGTACTCCGCAGTTTCTGGTTCTAGGCCCTCATCGTAGGCGGCCTCAACGGCGGCGTCTAAGGCGGCGTCGAATTCGGCCTCCGTGCCATAACTAAGAGAACGGCTTCTCTTACGTCGTAGATAGATGGAGGACACATTAGAACGTATAGAAGGCGATGACGCGTCAGATTCATCGATAGTATCGAGCCAGGAGGTTGGGTCATCGTTAACTTCCTTGGAAGTACCACCCAACAAAGACTGTCGAGAGGAATTTGAAGAATTTGCATCCAGATCCATAATTTGAGGCTGGAGTTTCCGTGGAGAAAGCGGAGGGACTAAGCTTTCATCATTGGCAGAAATTTGAGAAGTTTGCCAGGATGACTTAGACCAAGAATTGACGTGCATTTGCTCAGATTCTCGTGCAGCACTGTCAACTCCGGGGGGTAATAAAGATTGGTGCCGTGGTGGAATCTTCCCTGAGACCGACGTTTTCAGTTCACCTGATTCTAACTGCCTCAGATCACCATCGTTCGGTGAACGCATGCTTTCTTTATGGAATTGGGGGTCTTCTTCGCCAAGTGGCTGCAGCAAGTCATCAGGAGGTCCCTCATCGGCAGGACGTGCCGGCAGAGCCTTTCCGTTATTTTGTTGAGAAGTACCCAGTCGCTGAAGCTCAGCGATTCGAATGGTGTATGTGTCACACTAGCTGAGTCAGCGCTTGAACAGCCTTAAAGCATCGAAAGGGGCTGATCAGAGACACCTACAATCTCCTGGAGCTTTATTTTCTCGTCACGGCTGCCGCTGTTATTCAGCAAGACCAGTCGCAACAATTGGCAAGCACCATTATATGCTTTCATAGCACCTTCAAAATTCGCTGCGTTGTCAAGGAGCACTGCAGTGTTCGCTTTTTGCAGCGCTCTCGATAACATCGCTTTCTGCGAAGAGCTCTGCTGTTGCTTGTCATGAGCCCCTTCATCTTCAGTCGACGGTAACTGCCTCTCCCGATCTAGAAAGTCATCTCGGCTAGAAGCTCGAATGTGCGCTTGCGACATATAGCTCACGGAGCCGTCAGCAGCCGACAGCTGAGCGGCCTCTGGTTCAAACCCCATCACCTCTCTCGAAGATCCATATAAGGGACTGACAAAAGTCGACGGACCATCAGGGTGTGCAGGCCCTGTTCGCTGGATGGCTAGACGTAGAGAGTCAGTCAACGGCCCGAACTATGGAACAGTCTGTAACGTCTGGGATTCTGTACCAAAACCAGCAGGTTGCCCTGCAGATGCTAGATCTAAGTTCTGCGTGCTGGTGTTATTTGCCCGGCTCCCAACGTGATCTGCCGCAGCTCTGCTATCCTGCAAGGGTGTATCCAAAACAATACCCCCCGGCGTGCTCACAGGCCCCTTCAGTGATGAAGGATCACCAAGTGTAGAGACCTTGGAGGAAGCAACGTGGTGATGAGAGCTATAACTGGGATGGATTCCGCTTGATTCTGTTGTCTGAAACCAGTGGTTCACACTTCTGGGTTCTTGAGCGACATCAGTGCTCTCAAGATTGCCAGGAACTGGAAGGGTAACCACCCGATCTGAAGTCTCCGGTGCTATCGAGATTACTGCGCCGGATCTCAGAAAAGATTCTGCGTTTTGACTGACTGGAATAGTTCGCAATTCAGAGTAAGACGAATGGGGGACAACCGTGTCGCCCTCGCTAGTTTCAGTAGACTCAGAAGAGAAGGCACTGAAACTTGTTAGGGCAGGGTCTGTTGCATCACTAGAGTTGTGAAGCATATTTTAGAAGAAACGTTTCGAAATCGCTAATTGGAGAGGCTGGACCAAGCCTCGTTCTCGAATGCTGTATCAAATCCCCAGTAGTACAATCCCTGGCGTGCCGCGTTAACAAATAGGATTCCTGGCGACCCTAGACTCCAAGCCGAAGAAGTGCTTGTCATTAATTCGTCCGTCGTGGACAAATAGGAAGCACAACCCAGCGCTAGGACAGACCGGAGAGATATATACTCAATAGCAAGGGGCCCTGCTCGTCGAAGGAAACGACCAAGACTGTCGGAAAGAACAATATCAATGCGCAGTTAAATTGACGAGATATGGAATGTATGTAACGATATAACGGGATATAATAGCGTTGTTTGACAGAACAAAAAGGAGATGTCGCAGGTCTATGCTGCCGAATTGAGATTTAGTAAGGAAGCATGATAAAGTGCTTGACGAAGTTCATTGGAAAAGGGACTTGCAATACCGAAGTCCGTATGTAGAGCTGTCACGCCGCTTCTACATTTCAATACATCATTATCAGGAGCTAGGTCATTCCGGTACCTCGTAATGCATTATTTTATGTTGTCACGGCGCTTGCGCTTCACAGCAGGTAGGTTACAATCCGACCCCCTCGGCCTGCAAGACGACGTATGTGCAGGCGGGCCCTCGCAGTGCTAATATTTTTCCTGTACAAGTAGAGAACTATCTCAGAAGTTTAAATCAGAAAAGAAGGTGCCTCCAATTAGCTCAAGGAGCACTGATGGAATCATAAGGGCGACTTTCGGCGGCGACTCAGGATCTGGACAACATGGTCAGGGGGTATCATCTTCAGCGGACGACGAGGGAGGCTAATCTCGGAGGATCCACATTAGCCGCACTACTAGTAGCGACTTGGCTCTGTCTAGACTACAGCCAGTTAGATGGCCGCTTGGTTGCAAACTAAGGACGGACCAAGGTTTAAAAGGGTCAAAACTATAACATCCATGGATACTAGTAAGATTCAACAATATAGACTCGGTTATTTTTTATGAGAGAGTAAGAGTGCTCGACAAGACGCGACGCTGTATTAGGCGTCAGGCGTGTTTGTACAGACATAGATGCTCAAGACCGGTTAATGGGACAACTCGACATTGAATAGACTATTTCATCAGAAGATACTTACCAAGACAGATTAGATGACGGGCAGCAAGCTAAGTCTAACTGTCGCAGAACAGGCTAATAATAACAGCAATAATAGGGGGTAGGGAACATTACACGGTTTCCGTACCTAGGTTAGGTAGTCTAAAGGTAGTAGTAATTAGTGATGCATGTACAGCCTCTGATTACCGTCCATCTTCCTCACGAACTGGCGTCGTTCCGGGGTAGTCGCCGATCTGCTAGGTAGAAGACTGCCGTGCAGTAAATTCATTATGCGTTCTTCCCTCCGCTTCTCATAGCCGTCAGCCCGAAGGCTTATCAACCGAAAGTGATCTCTTTGGGGCATCAAAGCACTTGTAGTAGTAAAGTGACCGAAGCCTTCGAGTACTACGAAATCCGATGGTACCCCTTCCCCCAAAGAAACCTCTTAACTGCGGTAGACTTCGGATCTCCCTGTTACTCTCTCATCCCGGAACATTAAGATATCACGGCGACGAAGGGGCTAACCTCGCTCTACAAACGACTATACTCTTGGCCGTACCATAGATTAAAATGTTTCAATTCCTTCTCCAATGGCCCGCGATACAAATGGACGCTTGAGACAGTAGACATTAGGATTATTGGGGGTCCGGGAGACATCTAACACATAACATTGGAAGATAAAATTAAACTCGGGGAAAAGAGAAACACGCTCATGCTGGCAGTGCCATCTTAGGTGCAAGCTGCATAGTTTTGAAAAAGATAGCCACACGAATAGTCACAGATCGCAATGCGACACAGGCTGGTGGTGAGATATGTGCCAAATAACGCACACGGTGTCTGCTTGAAAGAGGAAATTGCAAAACTTGGTAAATTGCGATTTAGCAATATGAAGGGACAAGGCTTGCTGAACGAGTGACAATAATGCATTCGGCCATCACCATTGAGAACTAAACTCGGTATACCAGAGCCTTCTCTTATAATGCCTCAAGAAAGTTGTAATGCAATTACTCTTCACTTTCATCTTCCTCACTTGTCGCTTCAATATTCTTTTTTGGAGACATGGAGTCATCTGGTCCGTCGCTGGCCTTTCCTACCCGAGCGCTACTCTCAACGCTAGAGTAATCTGGACGAGGAAGCGACTCTCCAGCCTGGCTAAGCGTGGTTTCAATTTCAGGAAGCAGGGTCACTAGGGTAGAGAATTGTTCAATCGGCATGGAGATACCCTAAGGACATGGGTGAGCTACTAGCAAATAGCGGAAACCCATGTCATTTGTCTGGACCATACCTTCTTTCCCGGGAGCTCCTTCCCGTCCTTCTCGTAGTACTCTCTGACATTGACCAAAGTCTTGCCTCTGAACGAAGAGACGGTGATGCGGCGCAGTTTCGATATTTCCCAGTAACGGTCTCCATTCGCGTCGGTCTTGGCTCGGGATTGAGGAAAGCTAGAAAGAGACGCTCCTTCAAGACGAGACTTCACCTTCTTTGGAGCGACACCGGCGTTGGTACTTTCGACATCAAAGTCTTCGCTATCTTCTGCAACACGCTTCCGAGATCCAGGAGCCATGGTCTGCGAGTCACAGGGAAGGTGTAGTGAAGCGAATTGATGAAATTGAGTTCTGGAGAAAGTGTCCCAAGGGCTAACACGTGACGTCACTGAAATTAAAGTTGGAGGTTTCGGCACTGTTTGAACTGGTCGTAGATCAATAGCTGTCCAGTGAGAATAATCAATCAGCCCAGATACAGACCTGACTTCAGAGGTCTTCCAAAGGCACTACACCCATCCAAAGCTAAGTGCAAGGGAAGAATATGTCTCGAACAAGACTGAAAATAGAAAACTTATAACGATTCAGCCATACTAGTAGCTATATAGCGCGACGCACCTTGTCTTTTCCACCCTCGTGCCCAAGTCCTCGACATGCTCGGACCGGATCTTTTCTCTGATAGTCACCTTTATATGCCGTTAGGAGCGTGGGGAGGTAAGTATCCTAAGCTCCTAGAGGGACGTACAGAAAGATGCTGATTCGCAGGAATACGGGGAAAGTAAGAGCAGGGGAGAGACAGCACCGAGCTTGCATAATGTAAAGACAAAGGAGTTAGACAAGCACCTCGGATTTGTGCACCCAGGTAGGCGACGCTGTCATCCTGTCTGTGTCTGCACCTACTATCTAGGTACTATCTAGTACTGCCAGTGACGGCCCTGGAGACGCCAGTCAACAGCGGATACCCTATCAATTTGGGGGGCCTTTGGAGGGTTAACCAGGGCTAATACCGATATACACCGACCTAGCCCACTCACCTATTGAAGCCGATTTCACGAGACTCATATTGTAATTAGATGCATAAGAGAAGATGGGAGGAGTCGATTTGAGAGTGTGTCGCAGAAGAGGGGTGAGATAAAGCCAGAGTGGGTGGTGCAGGTAGACAGACAGGCGGGAAATGATGACTAGTCCAAGACCTCCGAAAAGAGGAAAAAGAAAAAAAGAGAAGAAAAAAGAGAGAGAGACTGACCACGGAGGGCTAGGTAGTCTAGAGAGCGACCATGAATGAATCACGCTTACCTGGATGCGCGAGTTAGACAGTCAAGATCTATCTACATCGCATTATTTGCTAACAGGGACACAGTGCAGCGGCTAGGTATGATCTCGGCAGATGCTTTCTTTTTAAGCTCTGTGGGACATACTGACTATAGATAGATGATACTGAACTTGTGGAGCGATAGTTGGCAGCCCGGTCGTTCCTCGGTCGCTACTTACTACCTAGCTATATGGATTCTTTTGCTGCATCGGATGCCTCAATTAGAGCTGACATTGTAAGTGATGAGCTTAGCACTCTAGGCCGCTCAAACCATGACGAGATGTCCACGGCAAATAGGTTACAATCGTCCCATTTGCAAAGCCGATTCCATGTTACATGGGCATAACTATACGGTAGTGGGTTTCTGTGTCATCTGGACATTATTACAACTACATATCTATACATTGGCGGACCCAGGGTCCTCTTTTTTCGCTCACAGTACGTATAAGCGTTTGCCTCTTCCGCTTTTCCCAATCGATATACCTGAGTTATTATAAAGCCACCACCCTCAAGGCCTGTAAAAGAAGAGAGAAGACAAACCCCCTGGCCACAAACTCAACCTGGAGGCAGTCAAAAACCCTCTCAAGTGCTTCCCGGCTGGCGGCTGCACCCATGACGCTCATAACAGTCCGCGGCATCCCTTTTTGGACAAACGTCTTCCGTGCAGTCTCCCTCAGGCGTGCCTTCTCCTCATCGCTGGGAGCCGAAGGTGAGAGGTCGTACTCTAACTCAGCCGGGAAAACAGTCTCGCGGAGTCTTACAAGATATGCCCCAATGGCTTCGTCCGACGTGTGGGCATCTATCGTTGAAGTCTGTAGCAAAACGCGGATCGTTTCTAAATGCGGGCTTCCAGGACGTAGGATATACGATTTTGCAGCGTTGAGAATAGTTCGGCGTATATTCCAGACAGATGGCGAAGAATATAGCTCGTTGATAACAGCGAATATCAGTTCCACTGCTATTTGCGTCTCCTCTCGCGTAATAGGACTATTTGGTACCTTTGCGGCGGCGACTGTTGGATGGCCCGAAGAAACCTCACCCTTGATCCCAAGAGCGGGTGAGGGGAGTTTGTTCTGCTCTTCCGACTCACTCTCTTTAGGGTCGTCGAAAGGATCAGGCTCGTCCACAGTCCCGTTCGAAGATGTGATGCCGTCTCCCGTGACCACGTTATTGAGGGTTTCCGAGATTGTTGCATTTGCATTCTCATCAGACAGGTCACCGGAGTCTGGCTCTCCAGAAGATCTGATGGCGTTCAGAGTGTTGCTGGAGTAGGACTCAAAAGAAGAATCGCGAAATTCGTTCGGGGGCGACGATGGCCAGGAAACATTTTTGGAAGACTTCTCCAGCTCCGATGCTGTAGTATGATTATAAGAGCCACGGAATTCGCTCTGAGACCGTTCGCTTCGTACAGGGGAATTTTCAAGACGTTGGTCGTCACTACCCGCGTCCTGGTTAAGGGGCTTTTTGCCAGTGCCGGAAACGCTGCCGAAGACTCCAGTCATCCCATCCAGGACAGCTTTGCTGCTTCCCGCCACCCCTTTAGGGGCGTTGGTCAGGACGTCCAGGACGCTCTTTCCGACGTTTTCAAACGCATTTTGACTGGGAAATGGGAATCCAGACTTCGATGTCCCTATGGATTCAACAGCAAGACGCTCGTCCTTTTCTAGAAATCGCTTCATCTTCCCACTTTCCGCAAGCAATTCGTGCCGAAGAGCGTCCTGTAGATATCCCTCTAGGTTCCGGGACAAGGCATATTTCGTTTGACCCTTCCACGGAGGCAACACAGGATATTTATCCGAAAAGATCTGGATTTTGTTTAACCTCGAAATTATTGCCAACGTCTCATGAAGAGATTCGAAATCGGCATATTTCCTGAAAACCATCCAGCCAGAGCGGTGGGAAGACACAGGTTCAATTTGTAACAGATACTCCCACAAAGGCTTCGAGCGAACAGCGCTCTTTTCCCCCGGGCCGGAACCATCATCCACCGATACACTGGCGCCGAAAAGAGTCAATGGCGAGGGTACATCACTCACCAGCGACCTCGATTGACGTCCGCCACGCGCTGACAGATCCTGTGACTGCCTCGTGCCTATCGATTCGGGCTTCTTGTCAAGAACCGAGCCAGAGAGAGATGGTCTGCGGCTACTCTCATCGTTGCATCTTACGGCACTGGTAGGTTGTTCAACGACCTCAACTTCAGCAGCTGGTTGCGTGGTCGTCGCACCAGAGTGTGGAGACTGCGTTAACTGTCGACCGCTATCTTGCAGTCCTCGCACCGGATTTCGGCTGAGAGTATCCTGCGCAGCGATCATGTCGCTTAGTCGCTTAGCTTCCAACAATGCATCTTCTGTTGCCTTGTCTGTACGCTTGTAATCTTCTTCTGGGGCCTTCGAAGAAGGTTGCGTATCAAACCTAGTATTGTCTCCAAACACTGACGTCAAACTGTTCCTGTCATCAGGAGTATTTGATACATCCACACTTTGATTTTGCGCCCCTTGGACACCAGCATCAATGGCACTCATTATTTCCGATTCCCCATCCCTAAGGAGATAAACGATCCAGCTATTGATGGACTCTGGTCTTGAGAGATTCGAAATGGTCGACTCAAGGATGGCCTCAGAGAAAATTCCACGGAGAAATCCCTTCACTAAAAAGCATTCCGCCACGTTCGGATCTAGAAAATTGGACAAAATATCATCTGCGGCCATATTGAGTTTCTTCCGTTGCTGCTCATTTGATAAGACATTTGCTAGGTTACTTTCTGGAAAGAGCTCTAAGTATCGCTGTATAGTATCCTCAGGTGACGTTCGAGGGTCTCCCGCATGCTCGAACGCTTCAGAAAGCTCGTGCAGAAATACCACGACAATAGATGAGGAGTTAGTGAGAAATTGCAAGAATGCATCGGCTGTCCGCTTCCGTGAAAGATGCGACGACACAGAGGTGATGAAACTAGTCAATATTGTTTGGCAGGAGAGGGGGAATGTTGGTTCGGAAGGTAGTATCTGCTCATACCAGTACCTTGAATGAGAGTAAGTCCCTTGTCATACTGTTGCAACGCAAAAATGACTTACTTCACATAGTTGTCGATCGTTGCATCAGTAAGTGACTTCAATGCAGCCGCTGTTGCTGGTTGAAAAGTAGAGTAATCCAAGTCGACCTTCAATATGCCATCGGTCCTCTGAACAGGAGCGTGTTCGTTTACATTTTCAACTCCAACAGACTTCCGTTCAGGCCAGTCAACCAGTCTTTTAGGTACCCACAAACCAAGATCCCTATTGCTTCCCGTGAAGTCTCTGCCTCCTTCCCATGACGCGTGTAAAATGACCCCCGAGACGAGTCCGATGAGGAGTAGTCCAAGTCTCCCAAATACGATAAATACTGCGATCGTCGCAAAAAGAAAGACGAGTATTAAAACTTCGTTGCTGGATGCAGACAGGAAATCGAGAACGAGGTCAATTAACGATTGCGCGGCATTAGCAGTGTTGCTTTTGGAATGACTATTCATCCGCTCTCCGGAGTTTTCACGAAAAGGCCACTCTTTTTTCTCCAAAACATCAGCTTCGGAGCCATCCATATTTCGCATTTATGGCGACATCCACTTGCGTTCGGAGTAGACAAGATGGGAATATGCTGCCTGCTGCCCAACCGGCTTGTTTCGATTGAGGTTGCCAGCTGTGGGCCGAAGTAAAGCATTATCCTATTCCGTCCATTATTATCACATCTCCGAAACTCAAATCTTATCGCTCCTCATTTACTGTAGATCCCCATAATAAGACCTTGGCGGACTCTGTGAAGTACTTTGTACTGGGACAGTCTATACTTATATCTAGGATCCTCTGTCCTTCATTGCCCTCACCAAGGTATCTATAGTTAGATCGCCTTTTACAGTGTACATTGCTCAAGCAATAATATTCTTGCGCATTTCAATTCTCATTGGTATGCGTGATACAAAGCTATCTGCACCCAGATACTCGATTGCTTTACATGGCGATTCTGTTGCTCAGTCCCTAGGACTGAGGGCACTTGAAGGTAGCATTCATATCTCCAGCGAAGAAGTGGATATAGTATCCCTTCGTAAATTTACTGGGTAATTATTATTCGAACTTATCTAGACACACCGAGCACCGATACCTGTAAACATCTGTGAAAAGTATTGCATGTTCCAGCAAATTATGTTGATCCTACCCAGAATGGGTCAATAGAACGCAGGGTGTGGATGCCAGAGATCCTCTGTTTGTAGGAGTCTAGGAGACATATATTGGCCAATACGCACGGCAGTAAGATGATCACGAGTCGCAGGATCCGGCAAAGTGAACATGCAGCAACCCATGGACTGAGTAGAACGGGTTTTGGATTCAGCGCAATATCACAGAATGGTATCAGCGACAAGGGCTCCCCTGCCAGCATGGAAAATTCATGAGCGGGAGAAATGAGAGATAGGTGCATCGATTTCGGCTACTCCACACCAACCCTATTCCAACGAAGAATCCTTATGGAGGATCACTAATGTATTTCCATAAGCCCACGCGCCCATCCAGAGTCTGTATTCGACAAGTGCCTATGCAGAAGGGCAGCTGTTGAAGTTTGGAATGGAATTTTTCTCTGCCATCAGAGGGCATTCAAGCATTCAAAGAGCATACATATCATGTTGGACGCAAAGAATAGGCAATCTGAGTAGAAGGTATTCTTGCACGCAGGAAGGGAACTCTCTATTTCCTTCTTTTTCCCTTTTACCCTCTTCTCCCAAATACATGAACGGCATGCTCCCCCAACCCCTCCAGTCCGTGACAGTCCCATGGCCCCTTAAAAATCCCCACACAAACTGGAGAATGCAGTAATCAGTCGATGAAGTGGGTGGTATACGGCAGAACCAGCCCAATTTATGTCATCCAAAACGTCCACCGTCAAATCTTTACATGAAAAAGGAGTACGATTTCACCTGCGGAAGGGGGAACAGGCGTTCCTACCCTTTGGATACTTGCTTTCGGCTCCTATGCCGGATTTTTCTGGACAGCAGCTGTGACAACATGAAATGATTAACATCTTCATCGGCCCAGTAAGACAGATGACTCGCAATACTAGCGATCAACGAAATATCGAAAGCCCCCCTGTAGTTCAGGTCAGCTTTTGAGTCCTGGATTAGTGTTCACGGCACTGGTATCCAAAGAGGAACACATGGAAACATACTCTTGCACGCTATAGTCCACACGCCCGTTCAAATTCAGGGCCCGCACTTTGGCATCCTCGATCTTCAGTTTCCTTCCACGATCGTCGGCTTCCGGACAATCCGCGGTCCCTTCAACCGCAGAGGGATGCGACGCTGCCAGTCTGTGGCCGCTCCCCGAACTCTGGAAATGCTGATAAAGAGTCTCAAGCTCCTGATCCACTGGTGTCTCTAATGCATCATCGTCTCCCTGTCGGTCACTAGCACTGGAGGCAGGACGACTCCGATCCTCACCGCTCAGATCAGAAGCCTGTGGTAGTTGCGTCGCACTGCCCCCTGTCGAAGCCTGATGCACCATTTCATCTGAACCGAGGCCTAAACTACGATTGAGCAGACTACTTGCGACCCCTGATGTAAAATTCGTCCACAGAAATCCCACGCTTTGGCCCACTCGAGTGCCGATCACTGAAAGACTTTGTCCGGAGGCAGTCCAGAGGCTCTTCTTGACAGAAGGCAAAGGTTGCGGTTTGAGTGCTGCCATCGCGGGGGATATGAGTGGCTCAATCCGATAGCTTACCGGATCAGATGGATGAAATATGTTATAAAGTTGTCGACACTTCGGGGAAGACACGGTCGGTGGTATACTATTCAGATCAGCATCCAGATCTGCAGAGTGACGAGCAGTACTGACAGGTGCGTATCTCCAGCTGTGTTTTGTGCATGAAGGGCATTCCCGCCGTTCTTAACACCAAGCATAGATCGTCCAGCAATAGTTTTTCCTTTGAGCATCTGGAAGAGGGCAATTGGGGATCCCAAACAAAAGAACTCGTCGCATTCGAAGTCAAGTGGATAGAGGTTCGTTCCTGGAGACGTCGCTTGCATCTTATCCTTGTGGCTCGTTATGGTGTCCTGTCCAACCAAAGCAGAATGATTCTGCTGCTGACACAAGATATCGAAGAAAATTGCGCTTCCGAGTGAGTGCCCACATAGGCTGACCGACCCTTGGAAAGACGGATTGCGCTTCTTGAAAAGTTTCAAGATCCGATTGCTCTCTTTCTGTACTATAGTGGCAATGTGGTCACAATACGCACTCTGGTAAAGAAGAACGTCCATTCCGAAGTCAGAAATTAGATTTCGAACAGAAGGCACGTTTTCAAGGGTAATGTCGGTTAGACTAGGGTATATATCATCTTCGGGATAATCTGCGTCAGCGAGGTCAAGTTCCCTACGATTCTGTCTAACTCCCCGGTATGGGAAGTCGAGAAGATGTCGCCAACACCTAAATCCAATCAGCATTAAAAAAGCGCATCCTAATTGACAAAGAGGCAGACAGAAAAGTGGTCCTTAATAGAATTCAAACGGAATACACTATACGAAAAGCACACCTACACCGGCAATACCTGCACGCGGCAGTTTCTTTTGTCGTCCGCAAAGGAAGAGTTGAGCGCTTGAAGGCCAGGAGACGCCTTGTATACACTCTTCAACGTCTTGCGCAAAGAGTTCACATCATGTACGAAATTGATACTTTCTAGCCGCAGGCCGAGTCGTTGGCCGATCCCATGCGTCACAAGGATCAGATGGTCAATCTCCCGTTCCCTGTCTTCATCTTCAACTTCCCTAGAGTCTTCCATCTCCTTTTCCTCCTGTCTACGGGCTTGCTCCTCAAGATCGGCAAGGTTCTGCGGCTCGCCCGCAAGAGATGACATTTGCCTTTCCAGCGTTGTCTTCGGCCTCGTGTCCGCAGAATTCTGATTCTTGGGGTCTCTATCAGTAGGCTTGCCCGACTGCGAACGGCTAGAGTCGAATTTTTGTTCGACGCTTGAAGGGGTTGTTTGGGCACTATCAGGAGCCTCACGCCGCGTCTTCCCTGGTTTCGAAGGCTTTTGGTCGGCACTCTTTGTCTCTGTCGGCTCTTTTGGCTTTTTCGACTCGCTAAAACCACGAACAACCTTCGTACCCGGGACACCGCCAAGCTTTTGATACACCGTGGTGCTCACGCGGGACATGAAATCGTCACTTATCAACCACGCGATTGAAGCATCCTGGTAGGTCACTGTGCTATTCATGTAGGCACCGAATAAGCGATGAATCTGCGGTTCCAGCACAGAAAGCGAGACTTCGTTAGGAGCCGAAATTGCCGAATCATTGCAGTTAGGGGTTGTCTGAGCGGATGAAGGCGCTCTATATCCCGCCTCTGAATCCGGATTGTCTGTACTTGGTTCACTTAGTCCGTTCCTCTTCGGAGCGGAAGCAGCCCGAGATGGAGTTTTCTGAACGTTTTCGAGCCGCCACGGTCTCGTTTTCAAGAATCCTTCTTCAAGTTGGGTGGCAAGATTCTCTTCGCAGGGTTTCAACGTCGAGCCTTCTTGGAAGAACCAAGTTCCACGGCGCACTTCATACACAGGACCAACCCAATATGCAGGACTGAGCTCCCTCTGTTCAATGTCCACGTCAAAAAGGTAGTCTTCGTTCACAGGTACCCGCATGTGATCATCACTAATTTTTCCCGAAGACTTCCCTGACGAGGCATCTCCCTGTTTATCCTCAAGATCAGAAAGTCTTTGGAAAGCGGTCTCAATAGATTGAGAATCACTTGTCGAAAACGGTACAAACTTTTTAGGAGGTGGAAGGGGTTTTTGAGTGTCTGTCTTGTGGTCTAACAGTGTCGGTTTTCGCTTCGGAGAGTCTACCGCATAGAACCACCTTACCCTCAATGATGGACAATCTTTAGGGTAATGACGTTGGTTTAGCCAGTACCTGCGAGAGATAGTATGGTCTTCCCCTTGAGACCTTTGCAGAACGTCTCCTTTGCCTTGATCGGGTGCTGTAGGCTGAGAAGTCGAGCTTCTCGAGACACCCCATTGGGACATTACCCCTAAAAATGACCCTTTCTGATCTTCCCCTGGCATTGAGCCAAATCCAGGGATATGTTGTGAACAACCCAACACACGCAAAGTCTCTATGTGGACGCCGAGAGTTGTGACGACACCGAGGTTTTGAACAACCCACACAAATGGAAATGTGAAAGGGTTCTAATTAGTTTCCGATTGTGTCAGAAACTGGACATAGCCTGGATTGTGCAACTTGCAGTCACTAATATGAGCAAAAGAGATTAAGCGATGTTAACACAAACAGTGAACAGTCGACATTTGAGGAGTGGTGCAACCAGACCGAGTATCGTGGCAGGGGGCCGGAGGAATGAGTCGCACGGAACAACTGCCGGCGACTATGGAGAAGACTGCCTGACTAGAGTGTGCGGAGCCCTTGGGTAAAACTCTGTCCCTAACTTCAAGTTAATCCACTTCATTCAAAACGAAGTGGTAATCGACTAGGAGCTAAGACAGCTACGCTACGCAGTGTATCATCGGTGGTCTCATAACCCCGGCTCCCAGATCCATACCGCTCATTGTTGCCAGGAAGAGAGATCGTCTCACAACCAAAGCGCCTCGTAGGAACACATCTCCTTACACGTAGTATGTCATTTCACACATTGTTCAGGCATGTTACACGTCTTAAGTACTTGCCTAGGTAGCCTAGCTAAGCAGGTACCCAGGTAGGTACATGCATACGTCAGGCAACCAATTTACACACGCGTCACCTAGTTAGGTAATGTTGTAAGTATTTGGGTAATGACATATCTGACACATTATTGCTGGGCTTCTGTGTCTATCTGCTGTGATAGACTGCTGCCTGTTGACTTTACAGGGTTTATTATTATCCTTGTGGTGCACCCCTAGGTATATACCTAGGTATATTGTGAACATCTGGGCTTGGCGAGTTCCAAAACGATCAATTCTGCCTGCCACCCCCTCCTCTTCTACCCCGCCTCACTCCGTCTCCGGCTTCACCAGGGATAAACCAAGACACATTCAGTGAGCACTGCTAGAACTCAAGTCTGTCTCCATCTACTAGACTCTATCTCCCATAGGGTAGCCTGTCAAGGTCTTATTTCAACCTGGCTAATACCTGGTTTGGTTCCCTCTGATTTGCGCATGCACGCCTCCTTCCGGCCCCTCATATCTCAGAACCCACCTCTACCGTGATATATCCTCGTTCGAAAAGCTTGATATACCCTACAAGAAACATGAATGTCATTAAGATCCAGAGGTGTGTCTCCTCTCCTTCGTGATCCTAACTGGACAATTCTGTGGTCTTCGTTCATCCATTAATTGAATCCAAACTTTCCCGCCCTGCCTCTCCAGGAAGTATCCCCAGTTCGACCAGAGCGAGATTTTCGCGCTTCAAGATGCCTTCAGGAAATTGGATGTTGACGACAAAGGGTATTTGGAGGAATCGGCTGTTATAAAGGCTACTCAGCAGTCCGAGCGGCAACCCTATGATGTGGTACGGCAAGCATTGAAAGAAGTCGAACTCGATAGTTCCCGCCGTGTGGAGCTCGAAGATTACGTTGATGTTTGTTTGCCTTGTCCCATCAGTATGTGGTGGAGATCTACTAATCCTGATTTCATAACAGCTCATTTCTAAGCTTCGCACCCCTACGACGCAGAGTAGACCGCCTGGCAGCTCGGGTCTCGCAGGAGCCCCCAAAGGCAACGGGGCTGGATCTCGTCATGTCTCGAAAGGCAGCGTCGGCGGAAAGATACATGTCCAAGGTTCTTCCTCAAATGTCACCCATACTATCAATGAGGACGAGAGGACTGAATTTACGCGGCACATAAACGCGGTCCTCGCCGGCGACCTGGATATTGGCCATTTGCTTCCATTCCCCACAGATACTTTCGAAATGTTCGACAAGTGCAAGGATGGCCTTGTCCTGGCGAAGTTAATAAATGACAGTGTACCGGACACTATTGATGAGCGCGTCCTGAATAAAGCCGGGAAAAAAACTAGGGAGTTGAACACATTTCACATGACGGAAAATAACAACATCGTAATCAACTCTGCCAAGGGCATTGGCTGCTCTGTTGTGAATATTGGAAGTGGTGACATTATCGAAGTCCGTGAGCATCTCATCCTAGGTCTTATCTGGCAGATTATTCGCAGAGGTCTTCTGGGGAAAATTGATATCAAGCTTCATCCCGAACTCTACAGACTCCTGGAGGATGATGAGACTCTTGAGCAGTTTCTTCGTTTGCCCCCCGAGCAAATACTACTCCGCTGGTTCAACTACCATTTAAAGAATGCCAAATGGGACAGAAGGTATGCTTGAGCTCGTTGTTTCTATCTCTTCCACTGCCCAACCCCCGGTGCGCGTCTTTCTACAGCATGCTATTAACTGTTATTAACTATCCTGATACAGGGTGTCCAATTTTTCAAGCGACGTGAAAGATGGCGAAAACTATACTGTTCTTCTTAATCAACTGGCACCAGACCTGTGCTCTCTGGACCCTTTGCGCACGCGGGATCTACTGCAGCGGGCTGAACAGGTCCTGTCGAACGCTGAAAGCCTAGGTTGCCGCAAGTTCCTAACCCCAACATCGCTCGTTGCTGGAAACCCAAAGCTCAATCTAGCTTTCGTGGCGAACTTGTTCAACACGCATCCAGGACTTGACCCTATCACGGAAGAAGACAAGCTCGAAGTTGAAGACTTCGACGCCGAGGGCGAGCGAGAAGCAAGGGTGTTCACCCTTTGGTTAAACTCACTGGATGTGCAACCGGCTGTCAATTCCTTATTTGATGACCTTCGAGATGGCACTGTCTTGCTCCAGGCTTATGATAAGGTAATCCCCGGGAGCGTCAACTGGAGACATGTGAACAAACCACCGGCGTCCGGTGGAGAGATGCTACGGTTCAAAGCAGTGGAAAATACGAACTACGCCATCGAACTTGGAAAGCACAATGGGTTCTCTCTCGTTGGCGTCCAAGGAGCCGATATCACCGATGGACAGCGAACTCTCACGTTGGGACTAGTATGGCAAATAATGCGAAGGGACATAACCAACACTCTTTCGAACCTAGCAAGGCAAATGGGAAAAAGAGAAATAACCGACGCAGAGATGGTCAGATGGGCAAATGACATGTCTCGAAAGGGCGGCCGGACATCGACAGTACGCAGCTTCAAGGATCAGTCGATTGGGTCAGGAGTATTCCTCCTCGATGTGCTAAGCGGCATGAAGAGTAGCTATGTGGATTATGACCTTGTGACTCCGGGCCGGACTGATGAAGAGGCCTATGCAAATGCCAAGTTGAGCATCAGCATCGCGAGAAAGTTGGGTGCAACTATTTGGTTGGTGCCAGAAGATATTTGCCAGGTTCGCTCACGACTAGTAACAACATTCATTGGTGAGTTTAATTCTATTGAACGAATATGGACACCGGGGCCCTGACATTCTCTATAGGTTCGTTGATGGCTACATATGAGAAGATGTGATGGGTAGAGTTAGGAGGCTCTTGAAATCATGACTGCGGTAGTGGTGTGTCTCTTGCGACTGACAATGGCGGTTAGATTCTAATTGAGAGGCGTTTCAACCGGATTTGCCAATGCTGTACTTACGCTGCTCCCATAAGTCTGTTACCTTACTGTGTACATGTTGAAAATATTTTGGTATCTTGAATGCGCCCAGGTGAAGCGGGAGTTGTCTATCCAACACAGCTGCGTGTAAGCTTTGCAAAGCTTTACCAGAGCTGGAGGCCAATGTTAGGTCCGTCAGGTCGCCAAATCACGCTGCGGGAAGCGATCCCGAGTACCTCCAGGGCTAGGTGATCTCCAGGGCCGAAGGTTAACTCTGACCCTGTAATCTATCAATGCTGCACGACTTATACGATCTTGAAAAGCTTTATCTTTGAGGCCAGCAGACTAAGTATAGACGAAACCTTGAACTTGCTGGAGTTTGGAATAATTTCTAATCAGCCTGTGTGATAAGACCAAGATCCACGTATTCCGTTGCCCGTCCTTATACACGTACCCAGGTACCATAGTACAGCTGTCGTTGTACTACCACCCGCCGACATATCACTCTTTCATTCTCCGATCGGTCGACACTTGTTCTGGGTGGATGTCAAATGGCTTAGAGAATCAGTTGTAGAGCAAGGCACAGGATGGGATTATCCGTTACGCCCAGGTACCGACTTGAGAAGCCTATTATTTTCTTGGTTGGTCTTGAATTACCTAGGACTAGTGCCATGCACCTACAGCTACTACCAGTGCTACAATCGTATCCGGTTAGACATGGCAAGACTCGTAGGTTCGACGGATCGTACGGAGGTGGGAAAAGGAAAGATTTATCGTTTTTCATATTACATCTGCGATTGAAGGGGGCCGACCGACGGAATTCATCGCGACGAAGGACGATAAAGACTGGCGGGGAGAGGAAACGCCCGACGTTCGTTCGGTTCGAATTCGAGCTGCTGGCAAAGATAAATACCAATATTAAACAAACGCCCAAGCACGAGCGGTCGAAATCCGACACCGTCACAGCGAGAGCAGAAGGTTTGCAAAACAAAATAGTGGCAAAACAATTTGAAGGGGGAAGAAGATAATCAAGTCAGAAAAGGAAAGGCTGACACAGCACTAAGGTCAAATACCAGTCTGCAGCTCGCTGAAAGCCAGCTCTCCTTTGTCCGTAATCGCTTTCTTAATCGCCAGGAAAGCGCAGGCATCCTGCTCCGGGTAACCGACATACGAGAAGGAGAGAGGCGATGGATCTCCAAGTGAGCACAGTACCGAACAGACCTACTCAGCGGTGTCAAGTTCATCGTGGGCTGAAGTGAGGGGATCCAGGGGAACTATCGACAGTGAGTTACAATACAGATCTCTCAGGAGAACTAGGCCAACTAACCTTTTCTATCTTCGCCATTAGGACCGTTCTCACGTTCTTCGTCACGTCGCTCCCTTTCATCATCACGTCGCTCTCTGTCGTCCTTGACTTCGCGGTCCCTATCATCAGGGCTGCGAGAGCGATCACGGGAACGATCGCGATCACGACGGTCATAATCACGATCACGACGGTCATAGTCTCGGTCACGGCGGTCATAGTCTCGGTCGTGTCGATCATAATCCCGGTCGTACCTATCATCCTTGCGAGGAGAGTAATCCCCACGTCCACGGCGAGGAGAAGGTGAACGGCCACGACGAGGAGAGCGATCACGCCGGCGGTCACGACCAGAATCGAAACGCCAAGATGCAGAAGGGGGAGTCCGTGCCCACTAACCATCCAGTTGGTACCAAAGTCCGACAAAGCGTCCAGGTAACTGTATCAGGCTCACCTCGATTTTCAGTAGGTCGTCACGGCCAATACGCTTATTATGCATCTCGTGGTACGCATCATCGGCATCACGACGGCTCTCATATTCCACAAAGGCAAAACTGCGCAACATTAGGTTCGAAAGACGAAGCATTCATATATTGGAAATAAACTTACAGACGACTGGAGGGGGTACGCGGCGCGGGAATGTCGCAACGAACGAGACGTCCATATCTGAGAATGAGGTCAGACTTAGAATATTGAGAGAACAAAGAAGACAATTAAAACTGCGAGAATGCTTCAAAAGAAGAGTCTGAATGAGTAGAATTGATGAATGGGTTGGGGGGGGGGTGGATGTATTATTCTGCCGGCAGAGGTCCGTCATGTATTTAGTCAGGCGAGAAAGCCGCAAACAAGCGATAGAATCTCAGGAACTCTGGGGACGGATTCGGTGCCAAGGTTTCCAGGCTTGGTCGTGAGAGCATTGCGAGGGTGGGTGGACTGTCAAAGCCGTGCGATGGTAGCGCGTATATATCGACGAGCGGAACGTACCGTTCGAATTCGTAGGCGAGGTCGCGAGCTCGAGTCCCGTGCCCAAAGCCGGTGACATAAAGAGTGGTACCTGGCCTGGACATAGTTGTCACTTGATACTGTGTGTGGGTGGTGGTAGGGAGATATGGTATTCAGTCAGTGTGAGATGACGAGAGGATATTTGAAGACTAAGTAGTAGTGCGGAAGAACAGGGCTCTGGAGAAGAAAGAAAGTACGGATCGGCATACGTGCCAAAAGCGAAGAAAGTTTGCATGGGTTCCCACAGGAGCCCAGACTCCTAAGCGATGGAGCTCCCCTTATGGCCTAGTACAACCTGCAGTGTTTGAAGTGCTGCAGGGTGGGCTTTTGTTAAAAGGTACAGAAAAGTTTATGCAGAATTCTGTTCTGGCACTCCTATGTCGATTCCCATTGCATGCCACTAGCTGGTCTACAGTGAAGGCAGATGCAAGCTCGTGGGTCTACGCCAACACAAATAATGTCTGCATTGATGTAATCAAAATTCATTAGACCTCGAGTAGCTTTAGCACTGCCACCAATAGATTCAATCACAGTGTGACGCATTTATCACCCAGACAGCTTTGACAACAGTAGCCTAGTGAAAGTCTGGATGATGCTTGCCTTTTCTCATTTGTATCAATAGAGAAAAGAAATTTGACGTGGATTACAAGGTAGCGCTACAGGCTTGACTGTGGACCGGTTGTCACAATCTTAATTCGCTTCAATCCGAATATTCACTCACCTTCCTTACGTATGTAGGCAGGACACGCCATGCAATAATACATAGATAACATCATATACCAAGCTATTCCATTCCTAGCGACCACAAGTCAAGGTTGTCTATGTAGAGCATCAATAATAATATGCACTTGCCAGTCGCTAGTGAAACGGTCAGTAAGTACCTGTGACTCGTTAGTTGAAACGATCACAATGTGATCTGATTCCTCGATTCTCCCTTTTTTTTTACCGAAGTGCGTTGACCAGGATGAAAAGCTCCACGGGGTGGGTCAAGGGTAGTACTAATTTGTACTAGCGTAGGGCTCAACCCGCACACACCATCCACCCGAAATTTTGTAGGTCAAAATGCCTTAAGCTTCAATTTTGCAACCGGAGCGACAACACCAAGGGAAGCCATCACAAACGCCAGCATGGGTATGTCCGCTATTGAACGATGATATTTCACGACCATGGAACTTGTCAATTGAGAATCTGAAATCAATGGACAACATCGGTTCGAGATTGAGCTGACGTGGAATCTAATTTAGGTATCGACCTGGACCGTCACCATGTGCGCAGCACCCATCGCAAGGCGCCCAAGAGCGACAATGTCTATTTGCAGGTTTTGGTGAAGCTGTACCGTTTTCTGGCCCGTATGGTCACCGAGATCTCATATTTGTGCCTTCGGCGAGTCGTTCAAGTCCAGGTGACTAACTAGTGATATCTGCTAGGCCGCACTGATTCCAGCTTCAACAAAGTCGTTCTTCGCCGGCTCTTTATGTCAAGGATCAACCGCCCTCCCGTTTCGCTCTCCCGTATCTCCTCAAACCTTACGGAGTCGCACAAGGGCAAGACCGTTGTTGTCATTGGTACGGTTACAGATGACAACCGCCTTCTTACCATTCCAAAGGTGTCTGTCGCCGCTCTTCGGTTCACCTCTACGGCTAGAGCCAGGATTGAGAGTGCTGGCGGGGAGACCTTGACACTAGATCAACTCGCTCTCCGAGCACCTACCGGAGCCAATACCCTCTTGCTTAGAGGCCCCAAGAATGCTCGCGAGGCCGTGAAGCACTTTGGCTTTGGTCCTCATAGCCATAAGGTCTGCATCGTGCACCCAATTCTTTACATAGTGATATTTACTAACTCAATTCAGAAACCCTATGTACAAGGCAGCAAGACCCGGAAGTTTGAGAAGGCTCGTGGTCGGAGAAGGTCTCGTGGCTTCAAGGTCTAAGCCTCTTCCGTACATGGGAGGCCCGATTTTGATTGAAGTGCTGAGGGGGGTGATCTGTCATTCTGGGATGATATACGATCTCAAGGACTTGTGTATTTGGGGTTGTTCTATCATGTGGCCGAAGAACTGGCATTCCATAGCTAGTTGGGGGAGTGGGTAGCGAAAATCATCTTCCTATTCTAAACGCGAAATGAAAAGGATTCAAATTTTTCATATTTTGTTCTTGCTGAATCTTGGTTAGAAGTAACATATTCAGCTATTTTCGTCTATTGGCAGGCTCTCATGTTTCCACTTCCGACCACCTTGCCCGTTGAAATAATCTCCAGCCCTATGGCCGCTGCCTCTGATCAAGTATTTGTATATCGTCAAGCCATCTAATCCAACAGGGCCTCTTGCATGGATCTTGTTGGTACTAATGCCAACTTCGGTGCCAAATCCGTACCTCATGCCATCAGCGAACCTTGTAGAGGCATTCCAAAAGACTCCGGCACTATCAACTCCCTTCATAAACATTTCCGCCAATTCCCTTGATTCTGTCAAAATTACATCAGTGTGCTTAGATGAATGCGAGTTTATATGCGAGATGGCCCTCTCAACAGCCAAGTGAGGTGGAAGGTTTGACGGAATAGTTTTAACTGCAAGAGTGAGATCCAAAAATTCCGTGTCGTAGTCGGTGTCGTTAGAGCTCAGGATCAGACTCCCTTGTGTATCCGGGAAGTTCCCTGCCAATGAAGCTTTCGATAGCGGGTCACAACGGAGCGACACGCCCTTCGTAAGGAGAGCTTCGGCGACGAGCGGAAAGACGTTGTCGAGAGCATCCTGGTGGACGAGTAATGTCTCCAAAGAATTACAGGCAGCCGGATAATCTGTTTTCGAATCCACAATTACCTTTACTGCGACGTCCGGATCCGCGTCTGGATGGAGGTACGCAGAGCAGAGGCCATCAGCATGTCCCAGTACCGGAATCTTGGTGTTGCTTTTCACAGAGCGAACGAGATCATTTGAGCCCCTTGGAATAACCAAGTCGATTAGTGAGTCTTGTGCCAGTAGAGAAGAAACGGCAGCCCGTGTCTTCACAAGTTGGATTGACGATTTTGGGACCTGAGTTCCAGAAATTGCTTCGGATATTACTCTCGCAATTGCGGTAAACGATTCCGTAGATTCTTTTCCACCTTTCCAACCGTCAACAAATATCCAGTCAATACATATTAACATGGATCGTACCTTTCAGGATTGCGGCATTTCCCGACTTGATAGATAAGGCACTGATGTTGGCAATAACCTCTGGTCGAGCCTCAAAGATGACCAGCAACACTCCAATTGGGCAGCTGACCCTCTCCAGGATAAGACCATCATCTAGGAGGGTCCTCAAAGTCACCTTTCCGACTTCATACTGGTTAGCAGTAAAGAGTCAATTCGAACCTTTGGTAGCATATACACACCTGGGTCTTTCAAGTCCCGCACGCTCAGTATACCTTGCAGCATATCATCATATTTTCCGGGTTTTGCTAAGTCCAATCTTTTCAAAATGCTTTGGCTCAGGCTGCCATCATTGGCAGCGCGAGTGGCAGCTTCGACATCTTTGCTGTTTGCTTTCAGAATGTCGTCCTTGTGCCTCTCAAGAGCATGGTAAAGTGCGGTCAACGCTTCATTACGGGATGCATTGGATAGTGTCGCAAGGCAACGAGATGCCTCGGATGCAGCTGTCGCAACTTCCAGCGCAGATGACTCTGTGAGTGACATAGTTATTAACGTCGAAAAGCTCAACAGATGAGATCTTCCAAATGACCAAAAAGCAGAAATGCGCTCGGTCACATGACGTATATCGGAGGACCAATAGGACCGTCTTTTTGGCCAGGAAGCGCAGATCTTCGTTGACCTCTCCCTAATAGCAAGTTCAGCACGAGCGCGTCTTCAATGGGCGTCGTCTGCTGTTTTTAATGTACCTCTTTGTTCACTTTTGCCTTTAAATCATGGTAGGACATTGACAGAGCTCAATGTGGTAATTCCCCCACCTTGATCAAGTCCATCTCGTCGAGCCGGTTCTGTGCAAAAGATGGAGCTAGCAAGAGTTCTTCAATCCCTGAAGTCTCTGTCTTCTAAGGATAAACCTGATGAGGCCTATGACCATCAGATCTCCGATCTCGTTACATATATCAAAAAGTTGTTTGCAGATAAGAGCTCTAGTATTATTTTCGATAGTGGGAAGGTTCTAGATGTAAGTTGGGTTTTCAATCTTTATGAATATATCTATTCGAGGCTCTGTCTCCTTTTCGCCAGTCAAGGTCGCTTGGTCTGAGCTAATGCTAACAGCTGCCTACCTCTAGGCTCTTGATCCTTCGATACACAGCCTCTCGTATCTATTAGTCTTACACTTCCATGTCCTTCGACTTCAAAATACTACCAAGGAAACTTTACCCGAAGATCTGCGTCCAGGTGGTTGGATTTGGTCAAGGGCAGTCCTTTTTTTGAATGAATTTGATCCTGTCCAGGTCAGGTATGCAGGCCATGAATGGCGTCAACTCGTGGAGCTCCTGGTGCGGGGCGCGGAAACAACTTCAAAGGTAAGATGCGTTTGGCTAGTTAACTTGCATAACCTATATCAACTAATGTGAAACAGCCACTTCTTGCTGTTCCGATAATTAGGGATGCCATGCTTCGTCTTGATCCATCTTGCGCGACTTTCACATCCACCCACCTGGTTTTTGTCCGGCTTTGCTTACATGCAAGAGCGTATACGCATGCATTGCCAATCATTGACAAGTACATCTGCCATCTTCCCACGAGCCATGAGCAGTTACATTTTAAGTATCGCCGTCCACTGTGCTCAAGGCATGAGTCCAGCGCGGCTTTCGTTACTGACAACTCGGGATTTTCTACGAAGCTCACATATAAGGAGCCCTTACAGTACTTCCTTTATGGAGGAATGGTGTACATGGCGCTCAAGAAATGGGGCAAAGCCCTTCACTTTCTGAGTATAGTTGTCTGTTCTCCGGCCATCAACTCTGTCAGCATGATTATGGTGGACGCGTACAAAAAGTGGGTTTTAGCAAGCCTTCTGGAACATGGCAAGGTATGTAATAGGTTCATTGTACAACTACTGTACGTCTCTGCTTCAGCTGACATAGGCTATCAACTGCCAGCTTGCCACCTTGCCCAGTGTAGTTACTCCTCACTCGGCAAAGATCTATCGGTCACTTGCAAAGCCATATACGGCCCTTGCAAGTGCCTTTGAGGAAGGTCGCTATGGGAAATTGAGAGCTGAAATTGAGATCGGAAGAGCCATCTGGCAAGTAGTAAGTCGGTTTATTTGAATAAAATTGCTTGGGGGCTCGGGAAGTAGACATTGACTGCATTCAGGATAATAATAGAGGGCTCGTTTTCCAAGTACTGGGCAAGTTTCACAATTCCGCTGTTCTCAAACTCGGCAGAAGTTTCGCCGCCTTGACAATGGCAGATGTGGCAGCGCGTGCATCGTTTTGCTCACTATCTGTTGAGGAGATTGAATCATTTATCACATCACTCATAACATTTGGGGATGTGGATGCTATTTTATTCCATTCTCAATACGACCTTAGCAAGGCGACGCTTCGCTTTTCGACAAAGGGCCTGATGTTTGGTGCTGCACAGGAAGCTTATGTGCGAGAGAATTTGCTTCGAGAGGCACAATCGTTGAGAAGTTTTGCGGATGCCGTTGTGGAGAGTGGCAGGGTTCTGGAGCTGAGCTCCGAGTACATCGAGAACCTACGCAGAACTCAAAGGCGGGCTGACAATGGCACTAAAGTGAATCCCGACGTTGCCGTTGGCGGTAAAATGAATGATTTTGATTTCGATGAGGACATGATGGCGGATTTGCATTAGTATTTTAGCCCGACTTACTTCCAAATGGGCCTTGTTATCTGCCATTGCAGAGAGCTGATCATCCAGGTGGTTGCCTATTGCTCTATAGTATTCAAGTGCTTAGCAATGTAGGAAAGTTAGTGACATTGACTGTCAGTCGGTAGGGCTAGATTAACCATATTAGGCCTGGATATTGGTGAATCAATACGGAGGTGTGGGCCAAAAGAATTGGTCTGCGCTAGTAAGATTGGGAGTAATGCCAGTACTGCTGGGTTGATCTCTGTAGTAATTTATATGGCAGAATCTTTTAGGACACCAACTAGATATTGCTTCATATAGTAAAGTAGAGTCAGAATTGAAGCTATTCCCACCACCCATACATTCAGTATTTTTTTTCATAGTGTTTTAAGGTTATGCCTCTTAGAAGTTGTCTCTTTAGGTGCTGCCTCTTCTATTCTCTAGAATCCTGGCTTGTACAGCCTTCCTTACATTCATTTTTGTAAAATGTGTAGCTGGATCACCTACACTCCCCCACAAGGCTGAAAGACTTATCTGCAGAGAGCAGGTATGGTATAGACCCTGCTTAAGCATGCACTAAGGGATCCTATAAGGCACTATGCTATGGCAATGTAGGTTCTTGCAACTAGTAAGTGCTACAAGGTTGAATGTTTGGGGTATAGTAGGGACACAATTGCATATAAATTACTATGGCAGTCTGTCTCAGCATTACCAGTTACTCTTACTAGCATGACCAATTCCTTTGGCCCACACCTCCGTATGTGTCAGGGACATGCGCCAAGTTAATATAATACTATAGGATTTATAATAAAATCAGAATCTAAAGAGGAAGTATAGAAATGACTTTATTAATTATGATATTAAGGTGGTGCACCGCAAATAAGAAGAGAAAAGTGAGGATATTATTACTATTATTAAAAGGCAAGCTCTTAAAAGAGTAATAAAAATTAATGATAACTATCCTAACTTAAAAATACTAAAACCTAATAATAAGTATGTAGAAGATAATAAAGAGAAAAAATTAAAAAGAAAAAAGAATATATAGATGAGGGAACCTATAACTATAATAAAGTCTTTATAGAAGAAGAGAGAGACTAAGTTTATTAATAAATTTAAGAGCTTAGTTAAAGCTAAGCTATTAATTGATTAAGTTTTAGAGATAAAAATTAATATTATAGTTAGAGAGCTTTTAGGGCTTTCTAGAGTGCTATATAAACAATTCTTTTTATTAGTTAAATCTCTTCTGATAATAGTTGCTAATATTAAGATAGGGGTTAGAGAGAAGATAGATTTAACTATAGCTATATTAAATTTAGGTTATTATAGGATTCATTATTTAGAAGTAGAAGATATGTGAGAATTACTTTAGGAATAAATTCTATATATAATACGAATCTTATTTATTTAGATTTATTTTAGCTTAAACTTAAAGCCTATTAAAGGCTTTTTAAATAGGAGATTAAAGATTAATGTTATTAACATACTTTTATTAAAAAATATAATTAGATTATGATCCTATACATATAAAGAAGGCGATAAGAAGTATAAATAGAATAATCCATCCTATTGTTAAATATATATAAATAAGTTCCCATAAGAATTAGAAACTTTAAGTATCATATCCTATTTTTTGTTATTGATTTATTGGGCTCTAATATAACAGTAGTAGAGTAACCTTTTAAGTAGACAGTGAGAATTACTAATCAAAATATAAAAAACAGATGAATTATAATAATATTATATTTAACTAACTAGATTTAAGTGGATAAGATGAAGTTTTTTATCTTTAGGAAGCAAAATAAAGAAGATTATTTTAAAGAACTGATTATCAAGATATAAGAGTTAAATTAATAGTTAAATAGTATTAGGGCCCTATACTTAATAGATAAAAAAGCTCTTTTGGAATATAAAAAAGACTACCTCAAGTATAGGAAAATAGGAAATTAATAGGATATTAAATTTAACTTAAAAAGTTATCTAAATATAGAGGGTGAAATTTAGAGAAAATAGTGACTAGTCTGTTTTTAATCTAATATATAATTAGGTTACCTCACTTAAGGAACAAATCTATTAAAGGTTTTCTATTATTATAACCTTATTACCTTATAATAGATTAATATAAAGTATAAAATGAAAGATTAAAGAAACTATTAATTAATAAGTCGTTATAACTTATGTAAATAAAAAGTATCTAGAAAAGAAGGATAGATACTATTAATTTTAAAATAATATCATAAGTAAAAGTAGAGCAAGTCTATTTTAACTTTAGAAGAATACTTATAGTATATTATTCTTAATTAAAGTTAGCTTATACAGTAAGATTGAACTTTTAAAAGAATTTGATAGCTTAAAATTAGAGAAATCTTTTATAATAAATAAGGATTATTAATAGAAGTATTAGATAAATTTAATTAGAGATTATGCCTCCTATTATTATATAGATAATTCCCTGTAAATTATAGTAGTAAAAGAGGTTCCTTATCTTAAATATAATAATGCCTACTGCACTAAGAATATGTTAAGAGAGAATAAATAATTAGGTATTAAGAATAGAAGGATATTAATATCGTAGACAAAGTATAAAAATAAGAAAATGTTATTTAAGATATATAAATATATGTATAAGCATATATAAAGTATTGATTAAATAGTTTATAATATTAAGCTAGTTAGTATTAAAGAAAAGCTTCTCCTTTATTAATCGATAATTAAGATTGTTAGTTTTATCTATAATTATATGGGCTAGTATTCAGAAGTATTAAAAGTAATTAAAATACTAAATTAATCCTATCAAACCTTAATTTAGGCTTAAGCATTTTTAGGGTTGATAGTATATTCTTAATTATAAATTAAGGCTTTTATAAGATTGATATTCTAGTAGTAGAATAATCCCTTACTAAAATACTATATGAAAACCTATTTTCTTAATTATCTCATTCCTATGTCTGCCACACTATCAAAATAAGTCCAAAAAAAGAAGAATCTATTTAAGCAGCACTTAAGAATTTTAGATCTAATAGATTTATATCTCTCTAGACTACTTACCTAAAGCCATCCTGTCCTTAGCTAGTTGAACTAAATCCCTGCCCCATTGGGGCAGGGTAGAGCATGCATAGTCTCAGACTGGGAAATGCTCTATAAAATGGAAGAATAATAATAACTTACCTAAAGCATATGATATATATACCTTCAACTATTGTTACCTAATAAAATGCTAATAGGCTTACATATTAGCTTACATACTAAAAGGATTAGAGATTGACTTCTAAAGAAGAGGAATTCCTTATTTAAAAGATAATTAATTAAGGATTTCCATCCTCTGACATCTATATAAGAAAAATGGCTGAGCAAATCCTCTAAATCTATAATAATCATCAACTATTAAGGAAATAATGAGTTACATATTTCCTATAATACCATCCTGAGATTATCTTCTTATATTAGGAGGAAGATTGATGCTAGAAGAATACAGAAAATATAGTCTAAGATAATAGAAGAGTTCTACAACCTATATAAGTAGTTTTGAATGGAACATAATATATTAGATAAGCATATCTGGAATACAAATAAGTATAATATGGGGTTAGACATCTATATAAACTC
This sequence comes from Byssochlamys sp. BYSS01, assembly GCA_002242795.1. Classification (NCBI taxonomy): domain Eukaryota; kingdom Fungi; phylum Ascomycota; class Eurotiomycetes; order Eurotiales; family Thermoascaceae; genus Paecilomyces; species Byssochlamys sp. BYSS01. The sequence goes on from NIXA01000009.1 coordinate 800,480, forward strand.
TTAAATTATTACTAAAACTGGAAAGAGTCATACTTATATTCAAATATCAAAATTAAAAAAGTATATATTAATCTGTCAGGCAGTAAGTAGTACTAGTGCTATTAATAATAAAATTTAATCATTAATCATCTTAAAGTCAGAATCTTCAAATCAGCTAATTTAATAGTAAATCTTTATTAGAATAGCTTTATACAACTTTAGAGAATGGTTGAACATTAAATAATATAGCCTTAAATTAACTTCAGACTATTTTATACTAGAAATTAAGCTAAGATAAGAATTTCTATCAATTTTTAATTCTGGATAGTTATAGCAGTTATATAACTATGGATTTCTTATATGAATGCTGAATTAATAAGATTATACTTCTATTTCTATCTCATATGTGTTATGCCCCAGGCTTCCTATGACCTGTATGCTGTTAGACTTGGTATTCAGTTGATTCTGACCTGCAATCTTGAAGCCCCCTTAGCTATGCATAGCTGTTCTGTTATATGCATCACATGCTGTCCTGGCATCCCTATGATCTCTCACTTAAAGTAGTATGGTTGGAAGAGCAAGGCCAACTAGTTGGGTTAGAACTAGTTGTTAGAAGTTCTAACAAATCAAGTATAGTCCTAAGTGATACTTCAAGTAATGATTGTAGAATTAACATTGAGCATGAAGAACTAAAACTAGATATATAAGTGGAAATGAGTGTCCTTATATATCTGATCCTGTTGTATGGGTATGATAGTGATCAGTAGTATGTGGGTATGATCTCTATCTAAATATGTTCTACTATTGGTATGTTCCTACTGTTGGTATATCCCTACTATTAGTATAATCATACTAATCCCAAGCCTATACTAATGCTAAGCCTTCTGGGTCACATAATCTGTTTGTCCTTTTTGCATCATGCAGCTTGCATTAGTGTAGTCCTTCTGTAGGCTGACATTGTTCCTTGTCTGTTAGGTTTGTAACATCATTCCCCCTCTTAGGATTGTCATCCTCAACAATAAATAGTGAGTGCTCCCTGATTCTGTGTTGGACAAAACCATCTTCTGAAGCATTGTGTCATGTCATCTAAGCACATGACTAATCAGTTTTGACAGTTTAACAAAATATTGAAGAACAGTGAACAGTACAAGGTTGCCTGTTCCTTCCATTTGAGAAACAAATATTCATGCATGATGGATTCAAAAAACAAGAATTGTGCAGCATGTACAAAAAGTGGTCAAAAGTGCATTCATGAGTTTCATAGTGAAAATGAGTGTGCATGATTTGAATTTGCTTGTGGTGATGGATGAAGAAGATCCTCCTGGCAAAGAAGAGTTGGCAGAGTTCAATCAGTTGTTGATGGAGCAGGAGAAGTTAAAATAACTGGCTGCATCTGCTGAGGTTCTAATTCCTTCACCTAATTCATTAGCATTCTGGGCAGACTTTGATCAATTTATTGATGGAAGTCCTGAAGCTGGTGCTGGTAGTTCATCAAACAATCAATAGGTTCTTAAATGTTTTCTGATATAGGGTATCCTTCCCATTTCACTAAATAGTATGGTTTTCCTCTAACTCTTTTGATGTCTAGTATTTGCTCAACTTTATATTCATCATCTATCTCTTTAATTTCTATGTTATTATTAGTCTGGATGTGTTCCAGTGCTAGTTCTAATAATAAGATGTGGAATATTAGGTGTATTCTATTCATGCTTATTAGTAGTTGGAGTTTATAACTTGTCTAATTTTGTGTTTGATTTTGAATGATCCTAACTTTTAATGGTCCAATTTCTTGCTTAATTATTTCATTTTGATGTTTCTTATAATAAGGAATGCTTTTCCCCCCTCTTTTAATTGCAGTATATCCTCATGCCATAAATTATAGTATTATGACATGCAAAGGTTTATAAAGTCTAAATTATTTAAAAGCTGATGGTGTAATTGAGTAATGTACTAAAACATAATAGATATTTGTTTAGCTGATATGTTAATAAGTCTAGGTTCACTAACTAGTTATAGGTTGTAGTCATAATTTACAAAAAATAGTGTTTCTCTAATGCTTGAATATATTACATTATTATAGGCAAATTATGCAAGTAGAAGATAAGTTTTCTAATTATCTTACTAATAATTTATATAATATTGCAAGTAGTGCTTAATAGTTTGGTTAGTTTATTCAGTCTGTCCATTTGCTTGCAGATAGTATGTGGTAGTTAAATGATAGTTGATTCTTATAATATTGGTGAGTGTGTTCCAAAACTTTATTGTGAATAGTTTGTCTTAATTAGAAGTAATGCATTCTGGTACTCTATAATATACAATAATATGCTCTAGGAATAGGTATGTTATATTAGTAATATTAATGTGTTCTGATATTAATATAAGGTGAATGTACTTAGTTAACCTATCTGTAGCTACCATAATCATGTTATATCCTTATGAGATTAGCAGTTTAGTGATAAAGTCAATAGTGATCCATTACTATAGCTATATTAGCATTTCTGAATATTGCAGTAGTTCATATGGTTTGTATTATATTAGTTTGTCTTGAAGGCAAGTATCACAGTTTACAATATATTATTGTACCTTCCTGCATATATTGGGAAAGTAATAGTTCCTAGCAATCTATTCAGTAGTCTTCTCAGTTCTAAAATGTCCTCTTACTAGATTATCATGATGCACTTGTATCACATTAGTGCATAGGCTCTCTGGTACATAGATCAATCCATAAAAGTAGATGAGTCCATCATTATTAATGATATGTTTTGGTGTGTCTGGTTGTTGCACTATTCCCTATAGTGGGTCTGTCTGCATTTGTTACAAACCCAACAGGCGAAGAATGCTGAACCAATAAAATGGGGACCAAGCACAACAAGGAGTGCAACCCACAGGAAATGACATCAGGGAGTCATGTGACACCACATGACCAGGAATAGTATACTCACAGTCTACTATCAGTAGCCAGATGATCACCAAGGTATACTCTGAGCTTACCCTGCAACTACACCAGAGTATACACACACAAGGGAGAATGGATATATAAGGATGCTCATTTCCACCCATGTATTTAGTTTTAGTTCTTTGTGCTTATTCTACTAATGTTACTTGAAGTATAACTTGGGACTATATTCAATTCATTAGAACTTCTATAACAACTAGTTCTCACCCAACTAGTTGGCCTTGCTCTTCTGACTGTACTGCTTCAAGTGTGAGAAAGGATTGTTGACCATAGGGATGCCAGGACAGTGCATGATGCATATGACAGGACAGCCATACATAGCCAAGAGGGCTCAGAGATTGCAGGTGAGAGTCAACTGAACACCAAGTCTA